>PVLC010008632.1:19320-57566 GCA_004027655.1 Graphiurus murinus | reverse complement strand
TTTTTTTTTTTTTTTTTTTTTTTTTTTTTTTTTTTTTTTTTTTTTTTTTTTTTTTTTTTTTTTTTTTTTTTTTTTTTTTTTTTTTTTTTTTTTTTTTTTTTTTTTTTTTTTTTTTTTTTTGTGGTACTGGGGATTGAACTCAGGGGCATTCTACCTCCGAGCTATACCCCCAGCCCTATTTTTTATTCTTTATTTTGAAGCCGAGTCTCACTAAGTTGCGGAGTGCCTCACTAGGTAGCTGAGGCTGGCCGCGAACCCGGATCCTCCGGTCTCAGCCTCCCGAATGCTGGGATTACAAGCGTGCGCCACCACGCCCGGCTCATTTATGCCTTCTAATTGAAGTTTTTATTTTATCTATTGCATCCTTCATTTCTTTCAGGGCTTTTTTTATTCCTGTTCACAATTTTGTTCTCTTTATTAATATGTATCTTCCTGTCCTCTAGACTTTCTCTCATCTCATTTCTAAAATCTTGAATCATGTCTACAATAAAATTTCTGAATTCTTCTAATATTTTGTGTACCTCTGCATTGATGATTTCCATTGTTGTGAAGTTGTGGAAGATTATTATTTCCTCGAGGGTCTTCTTTCTCATGTTTTCAGAAATCTTAAATTTATATCTTTGTGTGCTTGCTGACTCTCTTCATGTGGAGTTTCTATATCTTATCAGTTTCCCTTTATGATGTATCCTGTTCTATAGATAAATATTTACCTCAAGGTATGTCTTAAGGGGCACTGGTGTAAGTAAGCACTGACTCTCCTGATTATCCACCAACCTCTGTCCTGACAGAGCCCAGACAGAGTCAGCTAGCGGTTATATTGTTTCAGGTTTCTTGGGATGTCTCTCTAGCTTATATTCTCCAGAAAGATCCTACTTGTCCCATTGCTTTGATTATTGGGACTACCTTATACTTTGTGCTCTGCCGAGGTCACAGGAGACCCTGTGCTATAACATATCTGCAGGGATCCTCTGCAAACTCCCAGATCCCAGGAGTTCAGGAGTTTCCATGGAGACCTCTTTCCCAGCTATGTGGTCTCCTACTGCAATTGACTGTAAATTCACGATTTCCACAAGTTATATTGAAGTCTCTCAGAATTCTATAGGAAAAGTCTGTTTCCTTGTGTTTCCAGTTCCCGTGAGTTCTCTTGTGGCTATAGTGAAATTTGCTGGGCAGCTTGGCTGGGCAACCTGGAGGCTCCAGGGTGTAAAAAGCAGATTACACTTATCTTTTCAGTTGGTACTCTGTACCAGTTGGGTGAATAGGATTTGGTTTCTTCTTTATTAATTTGCCAGTAATCTTATCCTGACAGTAGGAGTCCCTTTTCTAGCCAGCAATGCTCAGAGCTAGTGAAGCATGCTCCCTATATGTGCCCCGCCATCTCTTTTTTCCATAAAGACCCTGTTTTTAAAAAAGGGCAGGGGGCCAAAGACATAGCTCAGAGGTAGAATGCCTCTGGGTTCTATCCCCAGTACCACAAAAAAAGAGAAATATACCAAAAAATGCTACAATTGATAAAAGCGATAGTCTTAGAAATTATTTTTCTCTTCTCCATTTTTCATATTTGGTATGAAATACTAATATTTTTGTGAATGAAAAACTACAATAGAAAAGAAGAACAATCAGAGATTGATTTTAAGATTGTAGATAGTTCCTGGGTCAGTAAAAGGAACACAGAGAAAGCAGTGAATGTGAGAAGGGAGTAGAGCAAGGTTTTGTCCTCTGAGTGACTTTATAAACCAGATTAAACACCATCAACTAAACTAGCTGTGGAGCAGAGCTTGTTTACAGCCTTCTTACCTCCCCTTTAGAGCCACTTCTCAAATAGGGCTACATTCATATTCACAGATTTAAGGAAACTTTGCTGGGTTTGGGTGGTAATTAAGGAGAATTTTTCTTCCTCTTCACTCATTACCCTGATACTTTCACTCATTACCCTGATACTTCCTCTGCACCAGTTAATGTTGTACAGGCTCATTTGTTTAGATGTGATATGTTCTATTCTCTTGGCTATAAATCACAGACAAAACTATGTCAGTGGGTAATGTTGATTAATAACTGTTAGCAGCAATTATCTACACCCTATACCCACACAAACACTACACACTGTCACCACATCAATGGGAGTCCTAAAATGATTCTTTTCTGGCACAGAACACCAAAAACAAAAATCAAGGCCCATTTCCACACAGTTGGTACACTTACATTTTCTGTAGGGTACTGTAAAAAAAAAATCCATCCGCTTTCAACTAAACGTATTCATGAACAGGAGAAAAGGCATAGGTCATAATCAAATGAATAATCCAAAACTCACTCCGATTTGTGTATTCAGATATACAGACTCAAATGTTCAAACTGTAACCCTGTCTAACCAGGGCCACTGCAATTCCATCCAGTGTATCCAATATACTAATGACGAGAAACTAATATCCATAAATATCTTCAAAGTGAACCCATATGTGGATGGAATTGTCCCCTAAATCTGCTTTCTGTAGTCACCTCATTCTAGCTCTTTCTTCTAGTTCCTGATAACCTTTCTGCCATATGAGCCAAAACAAATAGCAGGGCACTTGGGCATTAGCTGTCACCAATTCAAAGCTGCTTATTTCCACTGTTTTCAATAATTCTAAGTCTACTCATCTTTCCGAAAATATAAAATCAAAACAGTAAGATAACCGGATATAAATTGGGATCATCATCATTAAATATTTCGGGTTTTTTTGTTTTGTTTTGTGGTACTAGGGACTGAACTCAGGGGCCTTCTACCTCTGAGCTATACCCCCAGCCCTATTTTTTATTCTTTATTTTGAAACCAGGTCTCACTAAGTTGTGGAGTGCCTCACTAGGTAGCTGAGGCTGGCCTCGAACCCGGAACCTCCGGTCTCAGCCTCCCGAATGCTGGGATTACAAGCGTGCGCCACCACACCCAGCCCATCATTAAATATTTCTAAAGCTTGCTATATGTGCTTATTGCTGTACCCAACATTGTGGAAAGCAAGTTTCTTACAAACAAAAATAATCAATAGTGATGCAGACAAATAAACAAGATATGGAAATGGAGAGCAGTACAGCAACTAATTGATGCTATTGCAAGACCTATTTTATCGGACTAAATATTCTTAAGAACCACCCTTCTATTTCTAAGAGGACTTTTACAAGAGCTCACTGTCTTCCTCTTCCACCAGCCCTGGTGATGGCCACTCCTTCCCTATGAGGTCAATGAATGAGTCACAGAACCCACTGCTAGCAAATGAAGAACCCTGGGAAGACAATGAGGATGATAATCGAGGTAAGTAGGCATGGTGCAGCAAAAGCACTTACCTTGAGGCCAGGAATCAAAAGGAAGAGGAAGAGACTGAGGTCCCACAATACCCTGGAATGGTATGTCTCCAGTGACCTAAAAGCCTCCCATTAGACCCCACTTCTTTAAGGTTTTACCACCATCCAATATCACTGTCCTGGGGACTAAGCCTATAATACATGGGCCTTTGGGAGAGATTTAAGATCCAAACTATAGCACAAGGGAATAACTGTTTGCTTGTTTGTCTATCTGTGTGTTTTGGTACTAGGGATTGAACCCAGGGGTGCTTTACCTCTGAACTATACCCCCAACCCTATTTTACTTTTTATTTTGAAACAGGATTTCACTAAGTTACTAGGGGCCTCACTGAGTTGCTAAGGCTGGTCTTGAACCTGCAATCCTCCTGTCTCAGCCTCCCAAGTACTGGGATTATAGGAGTGTGCCCCCTTGTCTAGCTTGTTTGTTTTTACTTATTTTTTTGTGAAAATTTAAGGCATACATCATGATATTTTGATAAACACATACAAAGTTTAATGACTACTATAGGGAATAATTTAACATATACATCTTCTCAAAATTACCATCTATTTTAGTCAGCTTTTCTGTCACTGATACCAAAATATCTGACAAGCACAGCATAGAAGAGAAAATATTTATTCGGACTCCAAGTTTCAGAGATCCAGTCCATAGTTGGCCAGCTTCAAGCCAGAAACCATGGTGTGAAGACATGGTAGAGGGATGTTGCTCTCACATGAAGGTGGTCAGAAGCAGATAGCAAGAGGAGAGGACCAGGGACATATCTAGTCCTCAAGATCGTGCCCTAGTGACCCACCTCCACCAGCCATGCCCCATCGCTGAACCTTGCTGCATTGATGAAGTGCTTTCATCACATGAGCTACATCCTCAGTCCTTTTCTCCACCTCCTCCTCTGCCGCCTTCTCCTCCTGGGGATTGAACCCAGTACTAGGGGTTGAAGCCAGAGTCATTCTACCTCCAAGCTATACCCTCAGCCCTTTTTTTAAAAATTTTATTTTGAAACAGGTTCTTGCTAGGTTGCCAGGAGTCTTGCTAACTTGCTAAGGCTGGCCTTGAACCTGTAATCCCCCTGTCTCAGCCTCCCAGGTACTAGGATTATAGGCATGCATTACCAGACCCAGCTTTATTCTTTATTTTCAGAAAGGGTCTTCCTAAGTTGCCTACGCTAGCCTCGAACTTGTGATCCTCCTGCTTTGGCCTCCCAAATCACTGAGATTACAGTTGTGTGCCACTGCAGCTGGCTGGCTACAGCTTTTTAAGTGAAGTCCTGAACTCTTCCAGAGTTATTTTCATCCATGAATAGGTGCCAAATTCTTATTCTTTGTGCAAAGAAGGAAGGTTAGGTTCTCCTACTGTGCCATCTCGCTCCTGTCACCTGGAAGTAACTCTTATCAACATCCCTGATTGAATAATACCCAGCTATGATATTAGCTGGCTCTAGAAATATTCCCATCCAAAAGTATTTTTTATAAGAATACAGCCCACTTGTTAGAAAAGTTTATTCCTAAGATCTTACCAAGGAGATATAAGTGGTTTGTTTTCATGTTGACTCAAATAAGCAACTTTAAGTGACCTGTGGTCTTCATGTTGAAACTGTTTAATAATATATATTATGATTAGCCAGACAATATCTTCTTTTATACTCTCCCATAAGTTTACTATCATAAGTGTGGATTTTCCCAGGCTGTAAGGAAGCAAGTCACCAGAGCCCTGAATGGTAGCCATGAGATTTCTTACGTGTCTAGGCTGAGCCCTGATAGAATCAGAACTTTCCAGAGAAAAGTTGTCCCAAAGTGTCCAGGCAACTTCTCAGTTTCTCCTATTTCGTAGGACAAATTTAAACTCATACTAATCAGCCTTTTGATGACTCACTTTCATGGAAAAACAAATTGAAGGCTTCAAAACAAGATTTCCAAGAGCATCTATTTTGTGGTTATTTGACAAGAAATGAACTCAGTTATGACTCTGATATAAGTACCAAGATTAGCATTTACCAACTGTAATTATATTACCTCTATCCAGTAGGCCTAGTTACTTTATTTCCTAGTAAAGAACGTAAAACCCGTTTCTTTTCTCTTTCTCTCTCAGTTCTTTCATTAGGTTAGTTTAAGAACCCAATATAGAGCGCCAGGTTAGGATAGAGAGATATGATTAGATATTCGGGGTATCTAACTAGACATTTGGTATGTGGATCTTTTCTAAAAGGCTATTTTTTACTCTTATTCCTACAAATGGGATATAGTACCATTCTGGAATAGAATGAATGGCTAGTTGACCAAACATATAATAGGAAAAGGAGGGAGAAGGAGAAACTAACATTCAGTTTACTTGGGAGGTAAGACATGTACATGAAAAGTTACCTAACAAAACATAATATAGGATATGTTACTGATCAAATGAGTAGAACCATGAAGTTTGTGTTACAGAAATTTAAAGGAAAGGATGGTTTCCTGTAGGCTAGGCTGGTCACAAAGTAGGTAAAATTTGGACCATAACAATTAGGATCTGTATTGGTAGCAAGAAGAGAAGCAACAAGCAGGAAAATCACAGGAGACCCCAACTTAAGTGAGTGCAATAGGAAGAAAATAGCCTGGCCCCAGTAAAGAGGTTGACCAGTAGGCTAACTAGATGGACATTCATTGAAGTCAGATACCTCATCACCTTCATTTCAGTCTTCTTTGCAACCCCAGCAAAATACAGTTGCACATAGAAAATGAGTGCCTACTATGTGCCAGGTGATGTACAGACTTTGCCATATTTAATAACCATAATCTCTTTGTGACCTGTATACATTTAAAAAACCCATTTTATAGACAAGGAAAACTCAAATTCAGAGAAACCCAGTCATACAGCTAAGTAAGTGGCAGATCTTTAACCACCATACCACCCACGGTTTCTCATTTGCTCCTATTTCCTTTTCATTTTATGGGCCTTTTAAAAGTCCATTTGAAAGAAAAGTATATGTGTCTGTGCCTCTTTCACGAGAAATAGAATGATAGAAAAATACATAGAGCTGCAGCATGGGAAACATTTTTCACCTCTGCCACTAAAATAAACATGTAACTTTAGTAAAGTCCCTTCTCTCGGGGCCTCAGCTTCAATTCCATGATCTCCAAGCTATCCTCTACTCTAAGATGTGAAGTTGTATGAGCCCATTTAATACTGAGAGGTCAGAAGTCAAGCTGAACAACCATGACCTGGTATTTTTCACCAAACGCTTCCTTAAAAAAAAAAAAAAAAAAGGCTACTATAAGCTTACATCATTAATCCATATTCTGGAACCAAATTTATTTATTCATCTGTTCTCTATATATACATACAATCATCCCCCCCTTATCACCTCTACCTTACATTTTGGCCACTGGTCTGTAAAGAACCCACTCTTTTTTTTTTTTTTTTTTTTTTGCGGTACTGGGGATTGAACTCAGGGGCATTCTACCTCCGAGTTACACCCCCAGCCCTATTTTTTAGTCTTTATTTTGAAACAGGGTCTCACTAAGTTGCGGAGTGCCTCACTAGGTAGCTGAGGCTGGCCACGAACCCGGATCCTCCAGTCTCAGCCTCCCAAATGCTGGGATTACAAGCGTGCGCCACCACACCCGACTAAGAACCCATTCTTTCTCACACTTGTCATTTGCCTTTGCTCAGGAGTAGGAATCTGAGAGATAGGGAGAAGAAAATAGACCAAATAATGGTATGTGTATATATGAATGTATCATTATGAATCTCATCATCACATACAATTAAAATGTACCAATAGCCGGGCATGGTGGTGCACGCTTGTAATCCCAGTATTTGGGAGGCCGAAACAGGAGGATCCTGGGTTCTCTGCCAGCCTCAGCTACTTAGTGAGGCCTGATTTCAAAATAAAGAGTAAAAAAAACAAGACTGGTGGTGTAGCTCGGTGGTATAATGCCCCTGGGTTTCATCCCTAGTACCATAAAAAAAAGTACCAATAAAAATTATTAAAAACAAACAAACATCGGGAGGCTGAGACCGGAGGATCCGGGTTCGCGGCCAGCCTCAGCTATCTAGTGAGGCACTCCGCAACTTGGTGAGACTCGGTTTCAAAATAAAGAATAAAAAATAGGGCTGGGGGTATAGCTCGGAGGTAGAATGCCCCTGGGTTCAATCCCCAGTACCGCAAAAACAAACAAACAAACAAACAAACAAACAAATGTAGGAATTTTAGGTACCATCCTTGAAAGCATCAAAGAATATAGGGTAGGGATACTCCTTTGGGAAGTTAGGCAATTGGCAAATGACTTATTCCGCATGTTTCTAGATAAGAGGGAAATATCCATGCCTTCAGCTACTGGAAAATTTACCTCATGCAGTAACGTCATGGATGTTCATTTTACTTTTTGTCTACATTGTCCAATCCTAAGCTCTGAATTAGTATATGTTGGTGAAATAATGCAAGTCTTCAATCAATGAGCTTAATTAAAAAATCATTTTCTGAGGGAATACCTCAAACATGGTACTATGGAGGAATAAAAAGGAAACACACCAAATGCTATGTGAATATATGTTTGTATCACTTTGAGCCTCACTATAATGTATAACTATAATGCACAAATAAAAGTATAAAAAAAGATAATTTGGGCATGGTGTCGCACTCCTGTAATTCCAGTACTTGGGAGGCTCAGACAGGAGGATTTCATGTTCAAGATCAGCCTCAACAACTTAGCGAGACCCTGTTTCAAAAATTAAAAAATAGGGCTGAGGTGTAGCGCAGAGGTAGAATACCCCTGGTTTCAATCCCCAGTACCAAAAAAAGTGTAAAATTGATAAATAAAAGGAGGTCTTTGCCCTCAAGGAATTCATAATTGCATGGAAACATAAGAAAATCGCATAAGTCTAACACAAGATGTGGTGTGAGTATTTCCACAAAAGTGATGCTGTTAATTACAGACCTAATGTGGGCTTAGTCTTGTGCTGAGTACTGTTGATACACATGGTAAGTGTGTGATTGCTAGTGATGCTTAAACACTGAATATGTTAATAAAAGGGGAAAATGTCTAGGCTATACACTTGTGAGTTTGGGAGAAGAAGTGGGGCTTGAACTAGACGTTGTTAGGATAAATAACATCAGGATAGATGCTATGAGGAAGGAAACAGCAGTTTAGGTAAAGAGGTACAATATGAATGTGATACGAAAACTAAGGATGCCATTCGTTCTGAAGGAAAGAGTGGGTATTGTGTTGTGAGCAGTGGTCTTAAGGGACACAACATAAGGCCAGGAGAAGTGGACTTTGTAGGCTTGATGTAGGAAACAGCTTTTAATTTTATGGTCTTGAGCTAATATTAATATAATGAAAGATAAATTTGAGAAAGTTACTCAGATACCGATATACAGGATGAATTGAAATTTGGGAAGATAAGTGGAAAGAGCAGCAGAAAGCTCGGTAGGTGTCAAAGTAGCTTTATAAGTGCTGATAACTCTAGAAATGGAGAGGTAGCATCAAACCCAAGAGACATTTTAAATAACTGGACATTGCCCCATTGACTACAAAATTCTGGGAGTCATTGATTAGAGATGGCAGTTAAACTCATGAAAGGTGCTGGAGATAATCAAGGGAGAGACTAAAACTAAACAAAGGAGATAAAATATCAAATGTGGAATCACATAAGTTGTGTTACCATGGATCCAAGTAGAAAAGGAAATGAATGGTGAAAGATAAAGTCAGAAGGTCAAAGACAGAACATTAGCAAATGTTCATAGTTCAGGGGAGAGTATACAAAAATACAGTGACTTTTGTAAGGTCATAAAGCAATGAAGACTTAACCTAAGCTCTTCCAGACTCCATGTTGTGCCATTTTCTCTCTTCTTTCCAATTTCTGTAAACGAGTGTCTAGAAGGAAGTGAATGTATACTGTCATAGACACTTCACATAGTATCAAGGTTTATATAGGAACCTAGAATTTTAAAAGAGAAGAGATCTAAGACAAGACAGGAAGAAAACCAGAGCTAAGCCAGCATTCACTAACACTAATATGACATCATTCTTGGTTCAAGTCAATTCTGTTGAATAATGGTGAAATCGCTACTGCTTATGTAGCAAGAGCAGGTGAGGTCAGGGAAGCATAATAGGTGAAGATAGTAGAAAGAGAATGTGAATTGACTTTCTAAAATCTGCATTTGACTTCTATTATTCAGAACCTGATTTTTTGAAGTATCTACATTTTTTAATTTAGTCCTCACCAGGTAAGCCTACCTATGCAGCCTTAGCTTAATCTCACCCTGGGAGTGAAGCCATTAAGGAAACTGGTAATTGGGTTTTTCAGCTCAGATACCAGTGGTTTTAATTCAAATAATTACTTGGTGGAAATTTTCTATGCCAAATAAAAGTATGAGTTGCAGCGGAAAAAAGTAAAAGAAACCCACTTAGCAGAATCCTATAAATCAACTTCTGAAAAATTTCATTGCCAAACCACACCTAAAAAATATTGAGACAGCCAACCATTTGCAAGGAGCAAGCATCAGAAAAATAGTATCAACCGGGTATGGTGGTGCATACCTGTAATCCCAGTACTAGGGAGGCTGAGACAGGAGGATCATAGGTTCAAGGACAGCCTCAGCAACTGAGTGAGACCCTGTTTCAAAATAAAAAATTAAATAGGGCTGGGGGTGTAACTCAGAGGTAAAATGCCCCTGGTTTCAATCCCCAGTATAAGAAAAAAAAGAACAGTATCATCAGGGCCCGGTGTACTTGGGAGGCAGAAACAGGATGATCTCAGATGGCCAGCCTGGGCAACTTAGCAAGACCTGTTTCAAAATGTAAAAGTAGGGCTGGGGGCATACCCCCAAAGTAGAGCAATCCTGGGTTCAATCCCTAATACCATACCCCAAAGAAAGAATAATAGCACTTCCCAGGAGAAACAAGGCAAGGAAGTTCATTGCACTTCCAGAATTATCTTTCCCTGTCACCTGACTTCTCAGTAGAAATGTTAGGTGAGATGAGATGTTTCCACAAACACTTGCTGCATCTTTTTCCCTTTGTTGGGCAAACACGAGTTGCTCTCTATTCTCCTGTGTTAAAGACCCAACCAAGATAGCTACTTTCTATTTAGACGTAATGGCAAGAATATCCTAAAGCTGGGACCCCAGACAAGACAGAATGCTGTGCTGCTGTGCCCACCATAGGGCCATGATTAAAAAGCCAAGCATAGAGCTGGGGATTGCTAAGTGGTAGAGCACTTGCCTAACATGTACAAGGCCCTGGGTTCCATCCCCAGCACTGCAAAAAAAAAAAAAAGGCAAAAATTCTCAGAAGCATCTTTATTTTTCCTGGAAGAAAGCAGCCTTGTGTCTGGAATCTGTCTGATTAAGTCAGTGACATGAGAGGCTGCCAGCCTGCCATGGCAAAGCCAACCCACCCTGGCATATAAAGTCTTTAGAGACTTCCTAAATATGGGAACACTCTAAATGGCACATTGATTTCATAAAAGCAAATGGACCAGGCAGAAACTGTAGGTGATGACCACTGTCAATTTTTTTTTGATCTCCAAGCACCAAGTACATTTATTCTGCTGGGAGAATGAAGAAAGTGATTATCTGTACATTAAGGGCCTGATTCAGATTATACTGTGCTCTTGCAAAAAGCTAGAGGTCAGAAACAAAACATTTGCACCATAAATGATGTTGCTTGTTAATCCCAAAAGCCTTTTATTTTCTAGATACCTCATTCCTTTTTAGAAACACACCAATACCAAAAGTACTATAATAGCTCTCATTATGTCCAGTGGAATAACAGCAAGACAGAGTAATTTTGTGGGCAGCAAGGCCCAAAACATTCCATTAAAGTCAGATGGTGTTGAGCTGTCAGCACAGCCATTTAAGTCAAATACCAGCCAGTATTATGGATCAGATAATGCTGATAAATAAAATAATCTTAGCTCATAGTATAGCAAGCCGATTGCTCTTGGAATGTGAATGTCTGTGCTGTTTACAAATACTCCCACATAGCACACCACCTTTTAACAGTCTGTACATATCTGCTACCTCCAGGGATTGGACAAGAAAGAAAAATGCCACTAAATGAGTAGCTACCCATATAAGACACAGAGGCATTCAGTCACTGTCTTCATCTCTTTTCTGTTGCTATAGCAAAACACTCGAGGCTAAATACTTTATAAAGATATTTATTTGGCTCACAATTCTGGTAGTTGGAGGGTCCAAACAGTATAGCAACAGCATCATGGCAAAGCCCCACTGCCTGTTTCACAACATGGTAGAGAAACAGAAAGGGGAATGACCACATGTAGGAGGGACCCAGCACATGTGGTGGCCTTATTTTTATAGCGACCTGCTCTTGTAACAACTAACCTGGGCCCCATGAGAACTATATTATTCCTTCAGAGCCCAGCAGCCACAATGACCTAATCATCTTCAATTGGCCCTGCCTCTGAAAGGCTCCACCACCTCAAGAACCAAGTTACCAGCACCTGAAACTTTGGGGAATGCACTCAAACCATACCCAGACTGTAATAATCACCTTCACTTTTCGATCTTGCAGATTATCCAGAAGTCTCATCTTCCCTTGCGGTGGAAACAGAAACGTAGCAGTTTTCTCATTTCCTGCATCTTGCAGACAGGTCAGTATTCTGTGGGAGGCACATTCAGTGCTACTCTAGACTGCTAAGCAGCAGCCTTGGAAGCAGATTTGGAAAAGGAGTGAATTCTCATTTGGGTGAATAATAAGTTTAGTTCTTCACTCTTGTTGCGCACATAAGCAGAAGTTGTATACATAATTTCCCTGTGTAGTAGTGAAAAAGATGTAAACTCACACTTACATCACTTGTGCTAAAAAAGCCCAGAGGATCCAGAACAGCCAAACATTCCATTTGGGTTATTTACTTTAATACTGTGACTTATAAACCTTGCCCTGATGTATTTTAGATCTCTGAAATGATACAGATTACAAAAAGGTTATTTTTGCCTGACTCCATTATAGCAGTTAATAACCTACTCTTACCAACTAGCAGGCAAAAAGCACCCTCCCTACACTCCAACCCTCCTTAAATGCTACCAATCTGTAGTCAGTTGCAGGAAGCTTTACATAACAAGATTCTTTTGGGCCTAGTAAAAAGCTAAACAGCCTTCTCTTTGCAACACTTAGGGCTGGGTGTGGTAGCGCAAGCCTATAATCCCAAACTCCTTGGGAGGCTGAGACAGGAGGATCACAGGTTCAAGGCTAGCCTCAGCAAGTTAGTAAGATACTGTTTCCAAATAAAAAATAAAAAGAGCTGGGGGTGTAGCTCAGAGAATGCCCCTGGATTCAATCCCCAGAACCATAAAAAAGGAGGGTTTTAGTTATAGAAATATTATGGAGCTCAAAGCTCTGATCTGGTAGGTCTTCTAATTCTTTTCCCAAGAAAGAACTAGTAATTATTCAAAAGCATATCAGATCTGTTTGTGGATTCAAAGGTCTTCAGTTCTTTCCCTTATAGAACTTCAGCTATGTACCAGTAAAAATACTGCATAAGACTCTGGATATGCCAGGGATTTTGCTGTATATTTCAAATATGCTATCTCATTTAATCCTCACATCAACTCTTTGAAGCTAGCATTATTATTCCCATTTTACTTATGAGAAAACTGAAGTACAGAGAGGCATTAAAACACTTCTCTAATGTTAGATAGCTAGCAAGTGCCCAACCTAGGATTGCAGCCTAGGGCTATCTGACTTCAAATCATGCTACTTACACTATAGTATTACATTTAAAAACTTGACTTGGGCCAGGTGTGGTGGTGCACGCTTGTAATCCCAGTACTTGGCAGGTTGAGACCCAGAGGATCTGGGTTCTCGGCTAGCCTCAGCTATTTAGTGAGGCCCTCCACAACTGAGGGAGACCCTGTTTCAAAATAAAAAATAAAAAATAGGGCTGCAGGTGTAGCTCGGAGGTAGAATGCTCTGGGTTCAATCCCCAGTACCGCAAAAAAATAAAAATAAAAAATAAAAACCTGACTTGGTCTATTTACTGTGCATCTTCACTTATAATCAAAGGTTAAAAAGGAAAGGATTAAGTCCATTTTCTTATTCAAAGCATTGATTAAATGTTTAATATTTAGGTAAAATGACTTTTATGTTGCTGGTATCTAGATTTCAGTTATCTATTCTCCCTTGTCCCCTCTCCCTTCTCACCTACCCTGTGTCTGTCTGTCCGTCTGTCTGTCTGTCTGTCTGTCTGTCTGTCTCTCTCTCTCTCTCTCTCTCTCTCTCTCTCTCTCCTATGGATTGAACCCAGGGGCATTCTATCTCTGAGATACACCCTCACTCCTATTTTTTATTTTTATTTTGAAACACAGTTTCGCTAGGTTGCTGAGGCTGTCCTTGAACTTGCAATTCTAATGTCTTAGCCTCCCAAGTACTGGGATTACAGGCATGCACCACCACGTCCAGCTCTCATCTCTCATTTTCTGATGTCAGTGTTTTGTTAAGGTTATCCTATGGAATGCTAGTATTTTGATATATTAACAGATGTTAAAGGGAAAAAATTATATGGCAAGCAAATTTAGGAAGACTTGTATAAGCAAATTTAAAGAGTTGTCTTTAGTGTAGGAATTCTAAGGGCTTTCAGTATGCTACTAAATTTTATAACTCACAAAGAAGATGTCATAGTAGCCCCTTGATCATTTTTCGGGGGATGCCAGAGATTGAACTCAGGGGCATTCTACCTCTAAGTTATACCCCCAGCCCTATTTCATTGTATATTTTGAATCAGGGTCTCGCTAAGTTGCTGAGGCTGTTCTTGAACCTGTGATCCTCCTGTTTCAGACTCCTAAGTACTGGGATTATAGATATACACCACCACAGTTCACTCCCTTGAACTTATTTGACTGTTGTATCTTCCCTTTTTGTGCAGATCATGGAACCATATCTTTATTGAAATACAATCGAACCCAGAGGCATTCTACCTTCGAGTTACACCCCCAGCCCGATTTTATTTCTTATTTGGAAACAGGGTCTCACTATGTTGATGAGAGTCTCACTACTTGCTGAGGCTGTCCTCGAACCTATTATCCTCCTATTTCAGCCTCCCAAGTACTGGGATTATAAGCATGTGCCACCACACCCGGCTCAGAACTTTTAATATGCTAAGGAATTTTGTGAATCTCCAAAAGTAGAATAAGTTATTTCTTAAACTTACAGGAACATGGAACCCCTTTTTTTCAGAACATCTTGAGTGAATATTGAACCATGAAATATATTTTTATATGCTTCATGCCTTTTCCAAGGAATCTGTCCAAAGAAATTTAACTGATTAGTTTACTGGGAACAACAGTCATATTCTGATAATAATAGAGAAGTGTTTGAGAATACAAGAAGGAATATTTTAAAATTTATCAAGAGATAAAGAATTTTTTAAGTATATAGATAATTACTATAGTGGTATTTGTAAAATCTCCAAACTGAAAACAACTTGAATCTTTATCGGTAGGAGAATAGTTGAATAAGTTATATATGTCCGAATTATCAAATATTTTATACATATTTCCCTTTATTTTCTTTTAAAAAGTGTGTGAAGTGTGTGTGTGTGTGTGTGTGTGTGTGTGTGTGTGTGTGTGTGTGTTACTGGGGATTGAATCCAGGGATATTGTGCTTCTGAACTACACCTACAGCCATATTTTATTTTTTATTTTGAGACAGGTTCTACTAACTATTGTACTCTGGTCTCAAACCTGGAATCTTCCTGTCTCAGCCTCCCAAGTACTAGAATGACAGGCATGCACCACCATGCCTGTCTAAAAAGTTTTCTAATTAAAGAAAAGGATGAAGGCTAAAATGAATACCCATGTGTTTACAACTTAAAACTCACATTTTTTTTCATTCTGTTGCAAATTTTTATGTATAGAAACAAATTACTACCATAGTTTTTTATACAAAACAATACACCTAGTCTCCATATTTTCTTCAAAATGAAAAAACAAACTTGGAAAATCATTTGTAGAATATATAACACACAAAATGTATATCCTTAAATTAGAAAGCTCTTGCAAATCAGTAAGAAAAGAAAAACTCAAAAATTAGAAAATCGGAAAAAGGTGTTACAAATAATCAAAATTAAAGTGCAGAATGAACATGAAAATTGTTCAACTTTACTGTAAAGAAGTACAACCTAAAATAACTTAAATGGAATTTTTGTCTTTAAATCATCCAGTTTTTACAAATTACTGTACCTCGTATTGGCAAGGACACATTGAAACAGATGTTCTTATATGCTGCTTATATAAGTTTAAATTCATGGATTTTTTAAATTTGGTGTATTATAATTTTACATCATACTGGGGTACAGAGTGTCAGAAAAATACATGCACACGATTCTTGGTCCCCTCCACACGCAGTCCCCCCTTCCCTCAACCTTTCTCCCATGTCTTTGAGATTGGAATTGGTAATTTTGAATACATTCATAGCATTGTTTCAACTATTGTATTTTTTTTTCGGTACTGGGGATAGAACCCAGGGGCATTCTACCTCCGAGCTACAGCCCCAGCCCTATTTTTAATTCTTTATTTTGAAACAGGATCTCACTAAGTTGTGGAGGGCCTCACTAAGCAGCTGAGGCTGGCCGCGAACCGGGATCCTCCAGTCTCAGCCTCCCAGATGCTCGGATTACAAGTGTGCGCCACCACGCCCAGCTCACTCAACTATTGTATTCTTTGTGCCTTCAGCACCCCCTTTCCCTAATCCTCCTCAGTCAGTCCCCTGGAATCTCTGCTTATTTATCTGATGTTGCCCTTATTTCTGAATATCTCTCTAGCTTCCACATATAAGAAAAAGCCTACATTTACTCACTGGGTTTTGTGTGTGGCCTTTGCTCTGCTGGCTCTGACTGCCTGGATGGCATACTAGTTTAGGTTCTGATTGCAGAGGACTGTGTCCCCAGATTATGGCTGGGAAAAAGCTCTGTATGGACCAAGGACTTATAGAGCCGAATTCCAGCAAGGCCGGCTCTTTCCTATTCGTTGCTCTGTATATCCAAAGGAGCCATCTCTATGGATGAAACTGTTAGCTTTGTTGTTAGATGACAAGAAGTTAATTGTTCCGCCTTGCTTGCTTACCTCAGAAACGCTAAGACAAAATTATTTGGGTCGATTTTTCTATGGAGCTCCAGGCTTTGTGTCCAGTCCATCCACCATCTTGAGTCATGGATCATTTTTTGAGGGCAGTTTGACGACATGTATAAAAACCTTAAAATTTTAATACAGATTTATTTGGCAGCCAACTTCATTTTAAGAATGTATTTTCATGAAATCATCAGAGATATACTCAACTATTTATCATCAATTTATTATTATGGCAGAAAAATCTGAAACAAAACTCAATATCTGCCGAGCATGGTGGCACAGGCCTATAATCCCTGTACTTGGGAGGCTGAGAAAGGAGGATCAAAGATTCGAGGACAGCCTCAGCAAGTAGTGAGACTCTCATCAACCTAGCAAGACCCTGTTTCCAAATAAGAAATAAAATCAGACTGGGAGTATAGCTCAAAGGTAGAGTGCCTCTGGGTCCAATCCCCAGTTCCACAAAAATAAATAAGTAAATAAATAAATAAATAAATATCTAGTAATTGAGGGATAGTAAAATAAATTGCTTCATCATTATGATGAAATATTGTGTAACTATTAAAATAATTATTTTGAAGAATAATATGGCTATGTGGAAAAGCTGTATGAGTATCGTTTAATTTTTTATGGTACGAGAGATAAAACCCAGTGCCTCACTCAAGCTAGGCAAGTGCTCTACCACTGAACTACACTCCAGCCCTAAATTTAAGTATATTTGTGTCAGTTTTTTTAAAGATTGCTTTTATTTTTACTTATTTCTTTATTTACTTATTTTTGCAGTACTGGGAATTGAACCCAGGGGCATTCTACCTCCGAGCTACACTCCCAGCCCTATTTTTATTCTTTATTTTGAAACAGAGTCTCACTATGTTGCAGAGGGCCTCCCTAAGTAGCTGAGGCTGGCCGCGAACCTGCCATCCTCCTGTCTCAGCCTCCCAAGTACTGGGATTACAAGCATGTGCCACCTTGTCTTGGTCTTATCAAGATATAATTCACATACTACATAAATTTTTTGGTTCTGGGGCTCTTACCCAGGTGTGTTCTACCTCTGAGCTACATTCCCAGGCCTTTTTATTTTTTATTTTGAAACCGAGTCTTGCTAAGTTTCTGAGGACCTCACTAAATTGCTGAGGCTGGCCTCAAACGTGCAATCCTCCTGTCTCAGCCTCCCAATTACTGTGTCACCACACCCAGCTCACATACTATATAATTTGACCACTTAACAATTCAGTGGTTTTTAGTATATTCACCATCACTAAATCAATTTTAGAATATTTCTGTTAAGTCCCAAAAAACTTTATATATAGAAGCAGTCACTCTCCATTCTTCTCATTCCCACCCCTAAGTAGTCAATAATCTACTTTCTATCATTATAGATTTGTCTGCTTTGAACATTTCTTATAAATGGGATAATACAATATATGATTTGGGTGAGAAAATATTTGTAAGTTAAATATCTGATAAATGACTTGCATGTAGACCATATAAAAACAATTACAGTTTAATAGTGAAAATAAAAATAACCCATTTGTGTGTGTGTGTGTGTGTGTGTGTGTGTGTGTGTGTGTGTGTGGTACTGGGGATTGAACCCAGGGGCATTCTATCTCCGGGCTACATCTCTAGTCCTATTGTTTTATTTTTTATTTTGAAACAAGGTCTCACTAAGTTGCAGAGGGTATCACTAAGTAGCTGAGGCTGTCCTCAAACCTGGATCCTCCAGTCTCAGCCTCCCAAGTACTGGGATTACAAGCATGTGCCACCATGCCCGGCTTAACCCCACTTTTTAAATGGGCAAAGATTCTGAGCAAACATTTTGCCAAAGAAGATACACAAATAACCACTATACACATAAAAAGATGCTCATCTTCGTTTGCCATTAGAGAAATGCAGGTCAAACCAAACAAAATACCAATTAATGTCCACTAGGATGACTATAATCCAAAAGTCAGGTAATAACAAATTTTGACATTTGCCTAACGTGTGAGACCCCAGTGTTCAATACCCAGTACCACAAAAGTTAAAATAAAATAACAAGTGTTAGCGGGGATGTGAGGTCAGAACCCTCATACATGGTTGATGGGAATGTAAAATGGTGCAGTCATTTTGGAAAACAGTTTGGCAGTTCCTCAAGATATTACACATAGAATTACCATATGACCCAGCAATTCTACTCATAGGAATATAACCAAAGAAAATGAAAACATATGCCCACACAAAAGTGTATTTATAAATGTTCATAACATTTTTCATAATATTAGTGGAAATCACCTAATTGTCCATCTACTGATGAGTAGATACAGTGTGTTATATCCATATGATGGAATATTATTTGGCAACCAAAAAATACATGTTGCCACAGATCAACCTTGAAAACATTATAAAATTACAACTTTAATTTAAATTACATTTGTAATTTAAATCTTTTACATATTAATATAACTAAATACATAGAGAAACACCAAAAGGAAATATACCAAAAATATAAGTAAAAAAATTTTTACATGGGTTACCTACTTCTTCATCCAGCCTAAACACTTCAACTTGTCTTTTGTCAGTATGCTTATGTCAACTAACTCAATTGCCCTAGCCAGCAAAAACCCAAATTCAAGATTCAATCTGTCTTCCTTCTCTACTCCTATACCCAGGCTGCTGAGAACTAGTACAGAAAAACAAAATAGGTTAAAAATACTGATTACTACTCAAACAACATGACTGAAATTACAAATTTCTGATCTCCAGCCTCAACTGACCTGACAAATCTTTAAGTTACTTACTGGTAATTCTTTCCTCCATTATAACCACAGCTTTATCTATTCCTCATATTGTTCCTATCGCATTTAATAACGGAATACTTAACCTGTACCATAAAGCTAGAAAAGTATCTAGGCATGGTGGTGCACACCTGTAATCCCAGTACTTGTGAGGCGGAGACTCAAAGCCAGCCTCAACAACTTAGTGAGGCCCTCAGCAACTTAACGAGACCCTGTTTCTGAATAAAATATTATATAGGACTGGGAGTGAAGCTCAGAGATAAAACGACTCCACATTCAATCCCCAGTAGCACACTCATGCACACAAAAGTAAGGCTAATAAAGTAAATTAAAAGCACTCTAGTTGGAAAGGAAGAAATAAAACTATTCCTATATACAGAGGGTATCATTGTATATGTAGATAATCTAAAGAATTTACAGAAACTGCTGAAACCAATAAGCGAGTTTAGCAAATTAACAGCATACAAGGTCAACACATAAACATCTGTTGTGTTTTTATACACTTGGTATTTACATATGTAAATATCCAAGATTTAAAACACAATACCCTTTATAATAACTCAAAAAATTATATATCTATGTATAATAAATATAGCAATATACAGGATCTACATGCTGAAATCTACAAAACACTGATGAGAGAAACCAAAGATGACCCAAATAAATGGAAATACATACCACATTCATGGGTCAGAAGACACAATGTAGTTATCAATTCTTAGCTGAATGTGGACATGTGTACCTGTAGTCCAAAATATTCAGAAGGGTGAAGCAGGAGAATCACTTGAACCTATGAGTTTGAGACCAGCCCAGGAAACATAGTGAAGCCCCATCTCAAAAACAAAAAATCCATTCTCTCCAGATTTATATATAGATTTAATTCAATCCCGTTAAAATTCCAGATTTTTTTTTTTTTTGCTATAGACAAGCTGATTCTAAAATTTATATGGAAAAGTAAAGGCACTAGAATGGCTCAAATAATTGTTTTTTGTTTTCTTTGTGGTACTGGGGATGGAATCCAAGGGCATTCTGTCTCCAGGCTATATCCCCAGTACATTTTTTATTGAGGTCTCGCTAGGTTGCTGAGGGTCTCGTTAAATTGTTGAGGTGAGGCTAGTCTCAAATCTTCGATCTTTTTATCACAGCCTCTCAAGTACTGGGATTACAGGCATGAGTCGCCACGCTCAGGTTGGCTAAATCAATTTTAAAGAAGAAAAACAAAGTCAGAGGACTCAAGCTATCAAATTTTAAGATGTTAGAAAGCCACGGGAATCAAGATAGTTTGGTGTTGCCAAAAGGAGAGACCCATAAACCAATGGAACCAAATAAAAAATAAAATACAGAAATAGACCCACATAAAGATGGTCAGTTGAAGCCAAGCATGGTAACGCACGCTGTAATCTCCATACTTGGGAGGCTGAGCCAGGAGTATTACAGGTTCAAGGCCAACCTCAGTAACTTAGTGAGGCCCTGTTTCAAAAAAAAATAACATAGGGCTGGGGGGTGTAGCCCAGAGGTGAAACACCCCTGGGTTCAATCCCCAGTATCACATACACAAAAGATGGTCAATTGATTTTACACAAAGGTGTAATGTCTTTCAACAAAGAGCACGTAATTATGACATCAAAAGCAAGACACATAAAAGAAAAAAATTACAAGTTGAACCTCAACAAAATTTTTAAATGTTTGTTCTGTGAAGAATATTGTTATGATAATAAAGATAAGCTACTGAGTGGGAGAAAATATTTTTAAAACACATATCTGATGAAGAACTTATATCCATAATATGCTAACTGTTCTAAAAGCTCAAAAATAAGAAAAAAATCCCAACATGATAAAAATGCACAAAGGATTTGAATGCACACTTAATGAGAAAAGATAAATGACAAAAAAGCACAAGAAAAGATGTTCCGCACCACTAGCTATTAGAAAAATGCAAATTAAAACCATAAGGAGATTCCGTTACACCCTTACTAGAATGGATAACATTTTTTAAAAATATTGTGATGATACCAAGTGCTAACAAGGATGCAAAAAAATCAAAAGTCGTGCAATCCTATTAGGAATGCAAAATAGTAAAGCTACTCTGAAAATCGGTTTGGAAGTTTCTTGTAAAATTAAACACTTACTATATGACTCAGTAATCCCATTACTGAATATTTCTCTCACAGAAGTGAAAACCTGTATTCACAAAAAACTCATATATGAATTTTTATTGCAGCTCTATTCATAATAGCCCCAAACTGGAAACTGAATCAAATGCCCTTCAATGAGTGAATGGGTAAATAAACTGCACTGCTCATCAATAAAAAGAAGGAACTATTGATGCTTGCAACCACATAGATGGATTTCATATGTGTTATTCTAAGTGGAAAAACAGTCTCAAAAAGAATAAATACTGTATTATTCCATTTATATGACACTTTAAAACAGCAAAAATATAAGGAGGAGTTAAGAGTGAGAGAAGACTGCACTTTATCTGTGATGACAGTGACAAGGTTGTATGCATGTGTGAAAGTTCACAAAGCTGTAGAGCAAGTAAAAGTTACTCTTATTTATTTATTGCAGTACTGGGGATTGAACCCAGGAAAGTTCTACCTCTGAGCTACACCTCCAGCCCTATTTTGTTGTTTATTTTGAAACAGGGTCTCGCTAAGTTGCTGAGGGCCTCACTAATTTGGGGAGGCTGTCCTTGAACCTGTGATCCTCCTATCTCAGTCTCCCAAGTACTGGGATTATAGACATGCACAACCATGCCCAGCTTTCTATTTAAGATTTAAAATTTTTAAATTAAAGCAGGGCTGAGGATATGGCTTAGTGCTAGAACACCTGCCTAGCATGTACAAGGCCTTGTGTTCAATCCCCAGCACCGGAAAACAAACAAAAACAAGAAAAAAGGCAAAACAAAAACCCTCCTCTCACTTTTTCTCTCACATTTATACCCTTTTTCCTCCCCTCTTATCACCAGTAGTCTCCAAAAATAATATATAATTTGCACTGTTATGAATAAGGCAATGAATAATATCATTAAACAATAATCTTTTTCTTCATGCATAACCATTTCTATAGGATAGAATCCTAGAAGCAAAATTACTCTTAAGAACTTTTAATGACTTGATGTATATGGGTGAATTTTTTTCAAAAAAAGCTTATACTAATAATAGGTATTTGAAGGCCTCCAACATTCTATTCCTTTAGATAGGTTTTATTGTGCCTGTTTTACATATGTGAAAACTAAGGTCCCCTGACATTTTTTGCCCAGAACCAGTGAGTTAGCAAATGTCACAGATGGAATTCAACTTCAGAATTGCTCAATTTCAAAGCTCATATTATTTCCATGTAGATTTCAAAAATAGATATTTTTGAAGTATCGAATGATTACACATTTACAAATAAAAATGAATTACACACGAATCAAATACTTTCAACAGTTTGGTGAATTTTCTCAGTCTTTTGTTCCAGAAACAATTTGGGGGTTAAAGTAATTCTAACATTGTATAATTTTGCATCCTGCCCTTTTCTGTTTACATTTTTCAGTACTGTTCCATATTCATCATGAACATTATTTGAACAGTTACATATTATTGTCAAATGCATATTACCATGTGAATTTTTAGATGATATTTTTATTTATTATACTTGCATTGGTGTATTACTATGCTAAGTGGCATCAACCAGTCTCAGAAAGTCAAGGGTTACATGTTTTCTCTCGTATATGGAAGCTAGAGAGAAGATAGGAAACAAAAAGGACTACTATGTGAATTTTTGCAGTTGTTCAGCTCACTTGTGAATTTTTTCTTTTCATTCCCAGGACCCGCCATCTCCCATGAAGTTTACAGAGTTCAATGTTGGGAACCAGTCTAATCCTCGAAATAAATCACCATGTTGGACTGAAAGCTTCACAATTTGAAAGCATTCCATCAAATACTTGCTCTTCAGATGTGTCAGGACTTTACACATTAATTTACTGACTGCACTGCAGTTTGGTAACAGTCCCTTCCAGCCAGTGTTTTTTTTTTTTTCTTTTTTCTTTCTTTACAACCCTCCCCCAATCCACAAAAGCCTAAATGTAAAAAAAATATATATATATATATCTTTACATTCATCTTATCAGGTAAAAGGGGATTCAGAAGACTTCCCTAGAGTCTTCAATTCCCCCAGAAAGACTATTAATCATATCTACAGGGAATTTTTGGTACTAGGGGAATCAGCGTACATTTACTGCTCGTGTGCATGTGCATTTATAAAAATGTATATGTGCAGCACATCTATACAAAATTCTGCTGTAATGTTGTGAAAATAAGGTTTAAAAACTGAGGCTTTTAATTGTGCTTTCCCCCTAAATAGCAATTTAAACATTTGGTGAGCTTTGAACCATCCCTAAATCAGGTATGTAAAATTTGAGAGGGAGATTCAATACACTGTGATAAAGGTCCTCAAATTGAGAATTGAACAATATTGTAAACCCTGTTCTTGTCACAGTGGTTCCTGAAAGCACCACAGCTTAATAGAGAAGATCAAATCAGATCAGATTTCCACTTTATTAAACATAACAATTAGTGTTTTAAAGACTTTTAATGCCAGGCTATGGTAAAATTCCCCAAGTTACCTTTATTCATTCTCTGCTCTCTAGCTTTATTTTAACCTTAATAAATTACTTTTCTGATGAAAGAAAACCTATAAGATTTAAGTTATGGACCATCAGTTTTATAAAGGGTTTCAAGTGATTTTCAGTTTTAATTACAATATTGTTCAAAAGAGTGAAGTTTCACTGCTGACATTAGCCTGTGGATTAGCTACCGATCTGTATTTTCACAGCAGGGGTTAATGTACAAGTAGTGATAACTGAACAATAATATGCCAACCTTTTTGTTTTTAAAGCTTCAGTGGTAGATCAGCCACTAAGATCATTTACAACCGTTTCCTAATTTATTTATAAGATTATTTACACGGTTTCCTCATTTATTTATAATCAGTCTTTCTTTCATTCCTAGTGCCTGGATCAATGAGTATAGACACTGATGCTGCTGCTTTATATAATGATACCTAAGAATATTAATGTTTTTCATTTTTCAACCAACACTCTAGTGCCCAGTTGCTGACAATAAAAACCCCAACTCTTACAGAGATCAGTGGGAGTTAAGAGATGTTTTACAGGTATCAAGGAATTGAGCTCCTAATGAGATGGTTAGGGTTACTAGATTATCCTCCCTGAAATATTTTTGAGTAAAAAAAATTGCCTGCCACAAATGAATCAGTGCTGGGGCACCAATACAACTGAGGAGGTGAGTGATCCACCTACTTAAAGTAACAACAAAACCTATTAATTTGGACTCCATAGGTAATTTTGACCAAGGTGAGACATTTATCTTTTTATTTATTTTTAACTGATACATTGTAGTCATACATGTTTGTTAGGTACAAACTGGTAAAGGCATACATGCACACATTTCTCAATTTAACCCTTCCCCAATTCCCACCCCACTCCCCCCTCCTTCCCCCTTCTCAAGTTCAGTTTAGTGACTGACTCTGATGTGTTCATGAAAGTACATCATGCTCATTAGGGTGTCCCCCCTCCCCCAACACCTTCCGTTAAGTCAAATTCTTTGATCACCTAAGGATTCTCCCTTCTTCATCTGGAGTCCCTCTTATGTCCCATTTTCTCCCTAACTCCTACATATTAGGGAGAGCATACGATTTTTTACTTTTTGTGACTGGCTAATCTCACTTAACATAATGTTTGCCAGTTGCATCCATTTCCCTGCAAATAACATGATTTTGTTCTTCTTTATAGTTTGGCAATTGTAAATTGTGCAGCTATGAACATAGATAGCTACACATGCATCGGTCTGATAGTTTCGTTTCCATTCTTTTGGGTAGATGCCCAGAAGTGGTATTGCTGGATCATATGGTAGGTTCATTCCTATTTGTCTGAGGATCCTCCATATTGTTTTCCAAAGTCGTTGCATTAATTTGCAATTCCACCAGCAATGTATTAGGGTTCCCACTTCTCCACACCGTCACCAGCATTTGGTGTTCTTTGTGTTCTTGATGATTGCCATTCTGATTGGGGTTAGGTGAAATCTCAAGGTCGTTTTGATTTGCATCTCTCTGATTGCTAATGATGTAGAACATTTCCTCGTACATTTATTACCATTTATATTTCTTCTTTTGTGAAGTGTCTATTTAGATCCTTTGCCCTTTTTTGATTGGGTTATTTGTTTTCTTAGCTGTGAGTTTCTTGAGTTCTCTGTATATCCTAGATATTAGTCCTCTATCCGAAGAGTAGCTGGCAAAAATTTTCTCCCACTCTGTGGGCTCTCTGTTGAGGTTCTTGATAGTTTCCTTTGCTGCACAGAGGCTTTTCAGTTTAATGCAATCCCATGTACTGATCTTTCTTTGAGTTACTTGTGCTTTTGGGGTCTTGTTGAGAAAGTTTTTACCTGTGCCTATGTGTTGAAGTGTTGGGCCTATGCCCTCTTCAAGTAGCTGCAAGATCTCTGGCCTGACTTCCAAGTCTTTGATCCACCTTGAGTTGACTCTTGTGCAGGGTGAGAAAGTGGGGTTTATTTCCATTTTCCCACATATGGTTAACCAGTTTTGCCAACACCATTTGTTAAAGAGGCTATCATTTTTCCAGTTTATGTTTTTGGCTCCTTTGTCAAAAATCAATTGGCTGTAAGCACGTGGGTCTGTTTCTGAATCTTCTATTCTGCTCCATTGGTCTATGTGTTTATTTTTGTGCCAAAACCATGCTGTATTTATTACTATAGCTTTGTAGTAGAGTTTGAAGTCAGGTATTGTGACACCTCCTTCATGGTTCTTGTTGCTAAGAACTACTTTGGCTATCCTGGGCTTTTTGTTGTTCCAATGACTGATTTTTCTATGTCTGTGAGGAGTGACCTTGGTAATTTCATGGGTATTGTATTGAATCTGTAGATCATTTTGGGGAGGATGGCCATTTTGGTGATATTTATTCTGCCTATCCAAGAGCATGGTAGATCTTTCCATCTTCTAAGGTCTTCATAAATTTCTTTTTTCAACTTTTTGTAGTTTTCCTTATAGAGGTCTTTTACCTCTTTGGTTAGGTATATCCCTAAGTATTTTATTTTTGGGGGTGCTGTTGTGAGTGGAATTGTTTTCTGGATTTCTTTTTCAGTGGATTTATGGTTAGCATACAGGAAAGCTTCTGATTTTTTAAGATTGATTTTGTATCCAGACACTTTGCTGAATTTGTTGATCAGCTCTACAAGTTTTTTGGCTGACTTTGTTGGGTCTTTTAGTATAGTATCATGTCATCTACAAAAAGGGATAGTTTTAGTTCTTCTTTCCCTATTTTACCCCCTTTGATTTCCTTCTCTTGCCTTATTGCTCTGGCTAGAGTCTCAAGTACTATATTGAACAGAAGAGGTGGAAATGGACATTCTTGTCTTGTTCCTGTTTTCAGTGGGAACTCTTGCAGTTTTTCTCCATTTAATATGATATTGGCTGTAGGCCTATTGTATATTGCCTCTATGATTTTGAGGTATGTTCCTTCTATTCCGATTCTCTGCAGTGCTTTTAGCATTTATGGGTGTTGGATCTTGTCAAATACTTTTTCAGCATCAATTGACATGGTCATGTGATTTTTGTTTTTGATTCTGTTTATGTGGTGAATTACATGGATTGATTTTCATATGTTGAACCAGCCTTGGATCCCTTGGATGAACTTGATGGTGCGGGGATACGCTGTCTGGTTAGGATGTGCAGTTCTGGAGTCGCTTATTCCACTTCTGGTCACTGGGAATGCAGAAGGTCCTTAAATATCTCAGTGTTAGTAGACTGAGCGGCTGACTCAATGGCAGCTGCCGCTCCGCGGCATGGCACCGCTGGTGCACAGATGGGCTCCTTTGCTCTCTCTGGTCGGCTTTCTCGGTTCTCTTCAGCTGTACTTCAGTTTTCGTAGCTTTGTTCACTTTTTCGTTGCTTTTTTCCTTCTGTCAAGAAGCTGCTTTTATGGCAGATTTGATTCGAGCTCACAGCACCTGAGGAGAGGTGTTTCACCAAGGTGAGACATTTACCATAAAGTAAATGGAATGTGGTCAGCATTTCATTTGAAAGTATACCAGACATAACTAAAAATATTAGGGGTAGGTGCCAGGGACTGTGTCTCAAACTCAGAAGACTATGCATACCAGATCTCATCAAGAAATCGTACATGTTCAAATGAGAAGGTTTTTCTCCGCCCATTCTCCTTTGAAAACACTTCTCTCATTTATCTCATAGGTTTATCTTGAAAGTGTATTTGGTCATCCACGTGGTTTTATGGTGGACAAGTATTGCCTTCCATTCCTATACAATGTACTTATTCCGTAGCCAGTAGGCCTCAGAGCATTCTTTTCCTTTCCCATCTATCATCTTCTGCCAAGAGGTTAGGCAAATCAGCTGCTATCTATGACTCAAAGTCAGCAAAGCATCAAGAACTTCTCTGATGCATAGAGTGTATCAGCACTCACAGAAATCAGGTCATGAAAGACAGTGTCAGTAAACCACAGTGAAGCATTAGAAGGGTTAAGCTCAGGGTTAAGCTATAATGTAAAACTGATTCTTTATTGTCATAGACTTACATTGTCTTCAAAAGACCAAGTGAATCAGGATTTTACCTGAAGGTTTAGAGAAAAAATAAACCCTATTCCTGTCTTACCACCTTGATCCCATTAGTTTATAGACTCTGATAATAAGCCTATCTGTAGATCATTTGAGTATTGACTACTGTACATAGGCATCCACCTGGTTGGTTATTGATCAAGAAGACAAAGAAGTTTTTTGTTTGTTTTGTTTTTGTATTTTGATACTGGGGATATTCTACCTCCAAACTATACCCCCAGGTCTATTTTTTATTTTTATTTTGAAACAGTGTCTCACTAGGTTGATGAGAGCCTCACTAAGTTGCTAAAACTGTCCTCGAACCTACAATCCCCCTGTCTCAGCTTCCCAAGTACTGGGATTACAAGAGTGTGCCATCACGCCCAGATAGAAGTTTGTTTAATAATTAGCACATGCTGGCTGGGTGTATTGGCACACACCTGTAAGGTTTAAGAACAGCCTCAGCAACTTAGCAAGACCCTGTTTCAAAATAAAAAGAAAAAGGGCTAGGGTAGAATGCCCCTGGGGTCATTCCCCAGCACCAAATAATAATAATAGTAGTGATGATGATAATAATAATAATTAGCACACCCTGATCTGGCTCCTTTGCTTTCTTTTCCTTAGAGCCCTGTCCAATAATTTCTGTGGGGTGTCATTGTCCATATTTGATACCCTTCATTCCCACTTACAAAATGAAGATACGCATTGTTAAGATTCTACAGCAGAAAGGTGCTATGTAACTCCGTAGTGCTCTTATATGACTTCAATTGCAGGACTGGAATGAAAAGTTTAACCATAACAGTATTTCTAAGCAAACAAATATGTTCCATTCTTTCTTTCATGTTCTCATTGCTGATATTTTTCTTACAGAGCTTAGAGTACTTTGTTAATGTTCCAACGGTGTCTTTTGGAAAGAGAATGGAAATTATTTTCCTGTGGTGCAGCTGGAAAAATTAAGGGTAGTGCCCACTGAAAATACATAGATATGCTTACAGTTACCATGTCAAATATACTGTTAGAGTGACTTGACTTCCTAATACCATGGAGCAGCTTAGAATTCTGAGAGCAATTAGGACAGGATTGCTTTCCAAAAGAGTCCCACCTTGTCCAAAAACTCAAAGTATGCAATTTATACAACTCTTATTTTCTAATGCAGTATGTGCCTCTTACCCCCTTGGCCACGTGTGACACACATATTTCACATTATATGACATTGGCTAGTGCCATAATCTCCTAGGGTACCTATAGAGCGCAATCTCAGGGCTGTTTTTGCCAGGGAAAGAATGTGCTTCCCCATGTTTATGCCACATTGCACAGAGTGCAGACACTGAACTTAACAGAGGCTTAAGCACAATCTCAGCAAGTATGTTTTAAGAATATTGGAATGCACACCTGATTTTTAACAAGGCCCCAAATTGGTAGGAATATAATAGTCATTCAAAGCCTATCCCTTTCACCTCTCATCACACTTATCTACATACACACGTATGTGTACATGCACACATACACTTTATACAAAGTAGGCTGCCTGGTCAAAAGGAACAAATACTTTAAAGGAACAAATCTTTGTCCTCTCCTTTAAAAAATCGTCCAACAATCACAGCAAGTGAAGAACATTCCATTTACACATTTTAAAACCTCTGCTCTCACTGGCTAACATGTTTCTGTGCAGAGGCACAGAGAGCACCTAACGAGATTGCCAGATCCGTCCATAAGTCCCATGGTTTGCAGAAAATTCATGAGCTCCAATCCAATAAGTAGGACATGGTTGATGAGGTATGGAACATCTGCATTTCCTTAACCATAGCTGTAATGTGCTGTATTAAACCATAGTCTTTTGCATGTAGCTCTTATGTAATATAATAACAAATGGGTGGCACCTAAAAGCATGCAACCCGTGACTTGTTTACTTCCCCCAAAAGGGCTAAGGCTGTGTCCTGCACAGTTTTCAAAACCATTGAATGTGTTCTTTTGGAGCAGCCTGGTACATAGCCATCAGCAGAATGAATTAAAACAGACAATGAATTCAATATATCAGGAGATAGATTCTTACTAGGAAATGGTGTTAAAGGGGAAAAAAACAATAAGATAAGATGTATTCGACAAATAATTGCTTTCACCCTGCTGGCTAAATCAGCAGAGGAACACAGCAGGAAAGCTGGGACTGGGTCTTGGTAATATATGAAATGTATTGGAAAGCCAGAAAAAGAAAGGCACTGGGGACCTCGGCAGTTAAGCTTAAGTTGCCAATTTGCTACAAATCCTTTTTTCCACCAATCTGCTCAAAGTGATTGCATATAGTATTCTTAAAACCATGTGTCTTGCTGCAGAAATACTGACAAATGCTGGCAAGCTTTATCTTCCTGTGTCCTTATTAAAAGTATATGCATAAAGTTGTTTCTTGTCTGTGTTATGGTATTGTTAAGCACTGTTGGCAAAGCCTAAAGTTTTAGATTACTCTTATGGAAGTTTCTATATGTCTCGTCTCATGAGGGTATGGTTGAGTTTATTCACTCCAGGTTGATTGATATGCACCAGACGCTTTTGTCACATCTCCTGTTCTGACCACCCTCTGCCATACGTTCAGTATTTCTTAATTCCTACATAAATATATTTTGGGAAGCGGTGGCTTTTAGATAGAAGCTGATGAGTCTAATGGCACTCAATCACGTACAGTCTCTGCTCAGTCTTCTCCCGCATCTTTTGTCTTTCACTCTGCCAATGTAAGAAGCAAAAAGACAAAGAAGGAACTTATTTTTATGTATCTAAGAGTGATATGAACTCTGGGTTGCTTTTTTGTTCTGCCCAAAATTGTGTTTATTATTCTCCAGTTGCATGTCACCTGAAAAAAGAGTACAATGGTCCTGGGAAAAGAACACAGTAGTAACTTGCTCCAAAATCATACATTACTCTCAGAGAAATATTTGAAGAGATCCTCATTAAGTAAGCCCCCAATTAGGTTTCCCTCAATAGATTCACCATTTGCACAAAAGTACTTGACAGACAGAATAGAAGAATCCTCTCAATTAGCCAACCAAGAAGGCAGAAGTCATAACAAGCACTGCCCACTGGAAGCTGAAGTTTGAAAAAGTCACTGGTGACCAAATAAATGATGGAAAACTGAAGTCACTTATGAGGGGCCCAACCCATAAAGGTCAGGCTTAGCAGGAAACCAGAAAGAAGTCTGAAATCAAGTTAAGCTTATAAAAGAGTGCTTAATTTGTCCTAAAGACCTCAAATTCCTTTGCTGAACATCCCATTTCATATATTCCGGCTCATCAGCTACAAACAGCTTGAATCGAATTTGCATCACAAACACAATGTTAAAAAATTCTTATCATACTAGAAACAAAGGACAATTAATATCTTTCTAGATAAAGAAAGCATAAAAGAAGAAACCTTTATATAAGATTCTTATATAAGTTAAATTTACCAAGGAAATTTAAGACAGACACTTAAAAGGAAACTTTATGTAAATATAAAGATATATATATATACATATATATATATAGCTTTATACAGGAGCATGTAAACACATTGACAATTTTCTTCATGTTATAAGTAACAGAATTTTTCAAATCCAATTTTCTTACCATATGCATTGATATTGAAAAACTAGTCAGTTTGGATATTAAAATATTCATTCTCACAGAGTAGCATATTTCAGTGTTTATAGTACCAACTCCAGAGGGCTGGAAAATTTATGACAGAAAAAAAGTGCATTTGAAGCAAATATTTTTAAAGAAAATATTTAAATATATTTGCGGTTTGAAAGAAATTTTCCTCATAAACCTTAATGAAGTATTCAAATCAATTTTACAAATTAGCACAGTCTCAGACCCAGATCTCGACAACACTCTAAAATAAATCTAGCTGTAGCATGTAGGAATTTCATTTAAAATGAAACACAATTCACTGTACAGGAAAAGCAGAAATTTTCCTGCTGGAAAAATAAGTCAAAAAGTGTCATCAAGTTATACTTACCAATCCAAGTCATACCATACGTCAGTTGCTCTGTACAATTAGAAAGCACTTATTAAGAGTAATGTGGTTCTAAGGGTTCTAGTACTACTGCAATCTCGAAGTTGCTTCTAGATCCCAAAGAGTCTGTGTGTGGCAGGACTATTGGTTTCTGAGAGTTGAAAGTCCTTTGAGACCTAAAAATATCAAAAGGAACTGTGCCTGGTAACCCCAGTACTTGGGAAGCTGAGACAGGAGTATCACAGGTTCGAGGCCAGCCTCAGCAACTTAGCAAGACCCTGTTTCAAAATAAAATAGGGCTGAGGTGTAACTCGGAAGTAGAATGCCCCTGGATGCAGCTTCCAGTACCACAAAAAGCAAACAAGAGGGAATACAGGAAATAAGGCAAGTATGATAGAAAACAACATTTTTAACGTCTTTTCGTCTTTTACACTTGTCATTTCTTCTAAATTTTGAGATTATTTTCTAGCTATGTAATTTCAATAAACTACAGTTTTGTTGAAAATATAGTTAATTTCCCTCTTCTCTGTCTATCCTATTAGCTGAACGATCCAGAGACTACTTCATATTTGCTATCATTCTATCATTGCCTTAGTCTAATTAACAAAACTCACCTGGAACACCTGCTTCTAAGTGACTGTGTGTATGTGTGTGGTACTGAGGATTGAAACCAAAGGCTATATGCCCTGCGCCTCCACTTTTGGAACTGGATGTTCTTTTTTTTTTTTTTTTTTTTTTCAGTACTGAGGATGGAACTAAGGGGCATTCTACCTCCGAGCTATACCCCCAGCCCTATTTTTCATTCTTTATTTTGAAACAGGGTCTCCCTAAGTTGCGGAGTGCCTCACTAGGTAGCTGAGGCTGGTCTCAGCCTCTCAAATGCTGAGATTACAAGCATGCACCACCACGCCTGGCTTGGAACTGGGTGTTCAAACAAGGGGCATTTTAACTCTGAGCTACATCCCAAGGTCTATTTTTTTTAAACAGGGTCTTGGTAAGTTGCTGAGGGCCTCACTACTTGCTGAGGATGTCCTCAAACCTATGATCCTTCTATCTCAGTCTCCCAAGTACTAGAATTACAGGCATGCGCCACCACACCTAGCCCTAAATATTATTTTTAAATACTTTCACTTGTCATAAAATTATGTTTTTCTACTTCTTATTCACCTACTTTGCATTAATATGAATTCTCCCTCTCCCTTTCTCTGGTACTGGAGGCTAAGCCCTATGAGCTATACCCCAAACCCTATTATATTTTTTACTTACCTACTTTTGTACTGGGAATTGAACCCAGGGGCACTCTACCTCTGAACTATACCCCCATCTCTATTTCATTTTAAAATAAGATTTCACTAAGTTGCTGAGAGTCTCACCAAATTGCTGAGACTGGCCTCAAACCTGTGACCCTCGTGTCTCAGCCACCCACGTACTGGGATTACAGGTGTGCACCATGACACCCAGCCTGTTTTATTTTTTATTTTGAAACCAGGTCTTGCTAAGTTGCTGAGGGTTTCAGTTAAGTTGCTAAGGCTAGCCTTGAACCTGCCACCATCCTCCTGTCTTAGCTTCCTGAGTACTGGGGTGCCTGTAATGTGACTGTTTTCAAAGTTTATTTTTTATTTATTTATTTATTTTTAGTACTGAGGATTGAACCAAGGGGCTTTCTACCTTCAAGCTATATAGCTATATCTCCAGTCCCGTGTGTGTGTGTGTGTGTGTGTGTGTGTGTGTGTGTGTGTGTGTGTGTTGCTGGGAATTGAATTCAGGGGCATTGTACCTCTGAGCTATACCTCTAACCCTTTTTTATTTTTTATTTTGAAACAGGGTTTTACTAAGTTGCGGACAGCCTAAATTGCCAAGGCTGGCCATGAAACTCGGCCTCTCAAGTACTGGGATTACAAGCGTGCGGCTTGAGCTGGGCGTGGTGGTGCACACTTGTAATCCCAGTACTTGGGAGGCTGAGACTGGAGGATCCGGTTAATGGCCAGCCTCAGCTACTTAGTGAGGCTCTCCGGAACTTAGTGAGACCCTGTTTCAAAAATAAAGAATAAAAAATAGGACTGGGGTGTGGATCAGAGGTAAAATGCCCCTGGGTTCAATCCCCAGTACCGAAAAAAAAAAAAAAAAAAAAAAAAAACAAGTGTGCACTACCACACCAAGCTTACTTTTGGAGTTTTGAAACAGAGTCTCACTAGATTGTAGAGAGTCTCACTTTGTTGCTGAGTCTGGTCTCAAACCTCTGATCCTCCTGTCTCAGCTTCCCAAATACTGTGATTACAGGTATGCATTATTATGCCCAGCTTTTAGTTTATCAATTTTAAAATATATTTATTACATGAAGTCTTTCTAGTGCTGCCCAATCTAGCTTTTAAATCTAATTCTTCATAATAAGAATTATCACTGACAAAAGTTAACATCTTTTAAATACTGTTGACAAGAAACAAAGGATCTGTAGAAAGGAATAAGAGAATGTTTGAAATCATTTGAGGTTGTCTTACACCCTAGTTCAGTCAAACACTCTTTTCAGAATCTGGAAGAAGCTATGGATATTCTCCACATAGAAATACATGTGCACACAAACACACACACACACACACACACACACAATTTTACAATTTCAGAACATTTCAAGAGGATTTTTGATACATTCACATACTCTGCTTATGAATTTCTACCTTGAGACTGGGAGTATAGCTCGATGCATGCTTAGCAAACATGAGACCCTGTGTTTGATGCCCAGCACCACAAAAAATATCTCACCTTGAATTGTGTTCCATTTTTACATAACCATCAAATCAAGTAAGTGTACTTGGATGTGACCCTGTGCTACATAATCAAACCGCAACAAATTACCAATCAGTGCAAAGTCTAAGACTAAGTTTATTTTATTTTCAGAGTTGCTATTTCCATAATCCTACATCTCATTACCTGAGGCTTTGGAACAGTTGGATGAGCAGCAGCATGGTCGTTGCTAAGGATATCATAGAGATGGGCTGTGTACACAGCAGGTACTATATAAAGTCCTCTTTTCAGACAACAGGGGACCAAATGCTTCTCATCAAATTAAAGGAATCTTAAAATGACAGCTCTTGGAATAGTTAGCTCATGTCAGTGTTATTTTTAGTGACACTGACATTGGTTTTTAAATGTCAGAAATGGGTTTTTAAAGAGAATTTTCTATTATAGGCATTATATTCATTTTACTCAATAACTCTTTGTCACTTCTTTGATCTTGGAAGTTGGATGCCTAAAGTTTTAATAGCTCTTTTAATTGTGTATGAACTAATGCTATATGACAGTGTTTCTGAAAGTGTAGAACCCAAAGAACTACCCAAAAGGAGCAGGTGAACAATCTTTCTAACTCATTTATAGCCAGAAACAGTTCATTTTGCCTATAGTCAGAGTAGAAAACCTGATAATTCATGAGTGATGGGCTACAATACTCACAAGGGTCTTACATATATTGAATAGTTGAGAAAATGATGCCCAGACTAAAGGGTACTCTGGATCTGCCAAGCAAACCCTAAAAATAAATATTAAAAGGATAATATAGCCAGGCATAGTGGTGCACTCCTGTAATCCCAGTACTTGGGAGGCTGAGACAGGAGGATTGCAAGTTCGAAGCCATCCTCACCAAATTAGTGAGACCCTGTTTCAAAATAAAAAATAAAATCGGTCTGGGGGTGCAGCTTAGAGGTAGAATGCCCCTAGATTCAATCCCCAGCACCACTATACATACATGCATACATACATACATAATATTAAATTATTCACAAGTAACCTTACTGTGTCCTAAAACTCAAGAATTTTTTTTTTTGCACTGAGGATTGAACCCAGGGACATTCTACCTCTGAGCTACACCCCTAGACTGATTTTATTTTTTATTTTGAAACAGGGTCTCACTAAGTTGCCAAGAATGCCTCGAACCTGCAATTCTCCTGTTTCAGCCTCCCAAGTAGTGAGATTACAGATGTGCGCTATAATTCCAGGCTTCAAGGATATTTATGGTAACAAGTATATCTATCATCCAACATAGTGAAATTCACAACATCTGGCATCCAATAAAAAAGTTACCATATGTTCAAAGAAGATATACAGTACAACCAATAAAGAAAAGAAAAGAAAACAAAACTCCATGAAATCAAACGCAAAAGTGACAGGTAATAAAATGTATAGAAAGATACTAAAACAGTTATTATATCTATATTCCATATGTTCAAAAGATAGTAGAAAATATAAGCATATTAAGGAGAAACTTGGAGCTGGGCATGGTGGTGCACACCTGTAATCCCAGTACTTGAGTGGTTGAAACAGGAGAATCACAGGTTCAGAATCAGCCTCTGCAACTTAGCAAGACCTTGTTAAATAAAATAAACAGTAAGAATCGATAGCATTTGAAACACAGCCCGCTCCCTCTATTTGCATCACCCACCCAGGCCAGTATAATCCAAGCTCTGCTCCCATGTGGGCACGGCCGGTTAGCAGTGTCTCCAGTATCGGCTCTGCAGCCCACCAGCAGTTCTCACCCCATCCCTTCAGTTCCCTGTGGCAGAAGTTCTATCCTGGCCAAGGGTGACTTAGAACTTTGGGACTCTTCACTCATCAGTCCATGATGCATGAAGACATAGGGCAGAAGTTCAACCCCAGGCAAGGCAGACCGAAAATATCAGTGTCTCACTCACCCTCATACACACTTGTTCATTCAGCAGACATTGCATACCAGGAGAAGCAAGCTAAGAAGACCGAAGGCTACTATCCCCAACCATACTCCTACTCAGGAAACAGGGCTTTTGGTCAAGAGAAGTGGGCCACTTTCCTGTGAACAATTCTGAAGCAGCTGGTACAGATATTTTGCCCAAGGGGAGAGGCAGACCATAAGAATAAATAGCTCAAATCTCTCCCCAAGGAAAGAAAATTTACTTGAAATACAGTGTAGGGAAATTCATTGGGAAAATTAAGACATTGGCAATTAGTAGAGGCTAATGGCTACGTATAATACTAACAGAGGCAGACAGTTTAATGGATCAGAGAAAGAGACAGTCAAAAACAGCTTTGCAAAACTTATGTCATCCCATGGGGACTGTGTGCACGCCCAAGGCCGTATCCTCAGAAGAGTGACATATACTTCACATCGCAGTAAAAATAGACTTTACTAAAATGGTCCGAGTTTCTAAACTAAAAAACAAGTAAAAAAAAAAAAAAAAAAAAAAAAAAAAAAAAAAAAAAAAAAAAAAAAAAAAAAAAAAAAAAAAAAAAAAAAAAAAAAAAAAAAAAAAAAAAAAAAAAAAAAAAAAAAAGCCAACAAACTCCAAAGGCTTAATTCCCAGAGTTTTATCTGAAATGTCAAATTTTCTACCTAAGAAATTATGAAACATACAAAGAAGCAGGGAAGTATGCCCAACACACAGGAAAACAATCAGGTAACCGAAACTGCCTTAGACAAAGACTTCTAAGCCCCTAGAATTAATATGTTCAAAGAATGAAAGGAAACTATGCTTAGAGCAATAAAATATGACTATATCTCATCAAATAAAGGAAATCAATAAAGAGATAAAATTTTTGTAAAAATAAAAACTCAAGTTGAAAAGTAAAAATAAATTGAAATGAAAAATTCACTAAGGTGCTTGACAATAAATTTGAGCTGAGAGATGAAAGAATTAGCAAACTTGAAGACAGATGATGGATGCTTATGCAAGCAAAAGAACAGAGAGGAAAAGAATGAAGGAAATGGAGCCGGGTGTGGTGGTGCACGCTCGTAATCCCAGCATTTGGAAGGCTGAGACCGGAGGATCCGGGTTCGAGGCCAGCCTCAGTTACCTATTGAGGCCCTCCGCAACTTAATGAGACCCTGTTTCAAAATAAAGAATTGAAAAATAGGGCTGGGGGTATAGCTCAGAGGTAAAATGCCCCTGAATTCAATCCCCAGTACCGTACTGCAAAAAAAAAAAAAAAAAAAAAAAAATGAAGGAAATGAACAGTGATTTAAACTTGGGGCGTCATTAAGCACACCAACATATATGCAATGGAAACAAATAATCAGAAAAAAATGTCCAAGCCGAGCGTGGTGGCACACGCTTGTAATCCCAGTATTCGGGAGGCTGAGACCGGAGGATCCGAGTTCGCGGCCAGCCTCAGCTACCTAGTGAGGAATTCCGAAACTTAGTGAGACTCGGTTTCAAAATAAAGAATAAAAAATAGGGCTGGGGGTGTAGCTCAGAGGTAGAATGCCCCTGAGTTCAATCCCCAGTGCCGCAAAAAAAGAAAAAAATGTCCAAAGAAATAATGACTGAAAACTTCCCAGAAGTAATGAAAAACTTTTCATGAACTACAAATAGGATAAAGGCAAAGAGATCTATCCAAAGACCAAAAAAAAAAAAAAAAAAAAAAAAAAAAAAAAAAAAAAAAAAAAAAAAAAAAAAAAAAAAAAAAAAAAAAAAAAAAAAAAAAAAAAAAAAAAAAAAAA
>PVLC010008632.1:0-19220 GCA_004027655.1 Graphiurus murinus | reverse complement strand
CAAAAATAACAAGTAATATCAGCAAAATTGCAGACTAGACACCCCCATTCTCTTGTTCTCCACAGAAACATTGTGGGGGGGGGAGCCAAAATTGTCAAGACCAATTTTGTCACAAATTTAGAAAAGTCCTATGTGTACAACAAACAAACAAGTACCAAATCAAGAAAAAGGAAACTTGAAAATAGCAGGGAAGCTTTGTGGCCGACAGTAGCAGCAAACCATGCTCCCTATGTAGAACATTGGTCTCTGGATCTGAAAGGAGCAAAGCAGAATGTATTCACAAATTACTGTGCATGCCTGTTCTAACCTGAGGGCCACCTGAAGGAGTGCTGCAAGGCACTAGTCTCTATTCTCCAAACCTGGAATTTAGGCTGCACTGAGTGGGGAGCACTTCTGGAAAAATAGTGAAAAGAGAGCTAATAACCCACACATGCCTGAGGCAAAAGATAGTTGAGACAGTAGACCCTTAAAGCCAGAGAGAAAAAGCTGGGGAAAATTGTCAGAAAAATTAACACATTTAAAAGCAACCATGTAGCCAGGCGTGGTGGTGCACACTTGTAATCTCAGCATTTGGGAGGCTGAGACCGGAGTATCCGGTTCGAGGCCAACCTCAGCTACCTAGTGAGGCACTCCACAACTTAGTGAGACTCGGTTTCAAAATAAAGAATAAAAAATAGGGCTGGGGATATAGCTCGGAGGTAGAATGCCCCTGAGTTCAATCTCCAATACCGCAAAAAAATAAAATAAAAGCAACCATGTAGATGGGCATGGTAGCACATGCTTGTAATCCCAGTACTAGGGAGGCTGAGACAAAAGGATCACAGGTTTGATGATAGCCCCAACAATTTAGCGAGATTCCCAGCAACCTAGTGAGACCCTGTTTCAAAATAAAAAGGGCTGGGGGTGTAGCTTAGAGGTAGAATACTCTTGGGTTCAATCCCTAGTATCAACAAAACAAAAACAAGCTGGGGGGTGGTGGCACACGCTTGTAATCCCAGCATGTGTGAGACTGAGACTGGAGGATCTTGTTATTTTTGAAAAAATAGGGTTTTTTTTCTGGATTTGAGATTCTTGATTTCTAGTATCATTCCATTATGGTCTAAGAAGATGCAGGGAGTTATGTCACATTTTTTGAATTTGCTAGTGCTTGCTTTGTAGCCCAGGATATGGTCTATTTTGGAGAAGTTTCTGTGTGCAGCTGAAAAGAATATGAATTCAGCTATAGTTGGGTGGAATAATCTGTGTCTAGTATGTCCATTTGGTTTATGGTGTTCCTTAGGTCTGAGGCATCTTGCATCTTTACTGACCTTTTGTCTAGAAGATAATTCTAGTGGAGTGAGAGGAGTGTTGAATTCTTCAAGTAGTATTGTCTTGGGATCTATATGAGGCTTAATGTCACGAAGAGTTTGTTTTATGAAAGTGGTTGCACCTATGTTTGGGGCAAAAATGTTGAGTATCATTATATCCTCCTGTTGGATTGTTCCTCTTACCAGTAAAAAATGACCTGCTTTGTCTTTTCTAATAAGTTTAGGCTTGAAGTCTATTTTGTGTGATATCAAAGTTGCTACCCTTGCTTTTCTTCGAGTTCCATTAGTGTGGATTACCTTGCTCCAGCCCTTCACCTTTAGTTTGTAAATACCTTTACTTGTAAGTTGTATTTCTAGCAGATGGCATATAGATGGATTATGATTTTTAATCCATTTTGCCACCTTATTGTCTTTTGATTGGGGAGTTGAGGCCATTGATATTCAGTATGATTATTGGAAGATGATTTTTAATTCCTAACACTTTGAGTTGTAACTTCTGTTTGAGGTGGTTTTTGTTCTTCTTTGCTTAGTTGTTCAACTGATGGAAATCATTGTTTCTCTGGTTCTGGCATTTATTTTTTATTTCTTCTTTGTAATTTATCTCTTTGAGTATTTTCTCTAGTGCTGGTTTGAAAGACATAAATTCTTTCAACTTCTTTTTGTCATGGAATATTTTTATTTCCCCATGAGATTTGAAAGATTTCTCTGCTAGGTACCAGTTGTCTCGGCTGGAAGTTGTTTTCTTTTAAGAGTTTGGAGTATGTCTCTCCAGGCTTGCCTAGCTTTCATGACTTGGTTTGAGAAGTTTGGATTAATTCTTATTGGCTTATCTTTGAATGTTACTTGGTCTTTTACTCTCATTGCATTTAAGATTCTCTCCTTGGCCTCTACATTAGTCAATTTGATTATGTGGCATGGTGAAACTTTTCTCTGATTACTGACCAAGGGCAAGGGTTTTGTTTCAAGTTTCAGGAATAAATATGTTTATTCAGACTTTATCAGGCTGGTACAGTAAAGAATTGTGTGAATATTTGTTCCTTGAACCTTGGACCTGGAGATGATTATTTTCACAGATGTAACCATTGTGAGAAAACATTAACCTTGATGTATACTCTGGTGCTCAAGAAGTATATAAGGGCTGAGCTAAATAAACTCGGGGCTGCAGTATTCACTGACAGTCCTCCTGTCTCTTGTCTTTCTTTCTTAATCCTCACTCCCCATTTCAGGACTGTTCAACTTTGCCAGCAGGCTCTGGCAACCACACCTGGCTTCAAATTGTTTTTTCTAAAGTATATACTATGCATTCATTTTTGGAGTGGTCATCTTCTAAGAGTGAGATTTTGTTTTCTGTGTGCTCTAGTATACTGTTGGTGGCTTGTGTTGATGTCTTCATTTAATTTAGTGCATCCTTCACTACCTTCAGAGCTTCTTTTCAATTCCTGTTCAGAGTATCAGATTCTTTTTTCATTTGGTCCTTCATTTCTTTCAGGCTCTCCTTAAACTCTTTTCAGAAACCCTGTAACATTTCTACTATTAAACTTCTGAATTATCCTTCTGGCATTTTCTGTAACTCTGTGAACTCGTTTGTGGGTTCTGTTGTTGTGGGATTGTGGGGACTCATTATTTCCTTGCTAGTCTTCTTTCTCATGATTTCATGTTAAGTTTATATCTTTGTTGCTCTTGATGGCTCTCGCTCTGTGGATTTCCTATGTCTAATCTCTCTCCCTTTATAGTATTATCTTATTCTGGTGGTAGATATTTACTTTGAGATATGTGAATATCTTAAGAGTGAATAGCCTCTACTATGAGTATTCTCAGAATTCTCTTGAGTATTTACCACCTTTTAATGCCAACTTTGAGGTCTGTGTTCCGTGTGGTCGTCCTTCTCTGTTCTGTCATCCTGGGGCTGTGTGATTCTTTGGCTGGTGATCTCAATGTCTGTGAAGTAAGTCTCAGGTTGCTGATTACAAAATTTTTCTGGTCTTCCAAGGGTTTCCACTGGTACATGAAGCACAGCCCGCAGTACAGGCTACTGTTCTCACATCTCTGGTTGGTTGCTTTTTTTCCCTCCTTTTTAGCCTGAGTGTTTAAAGTGGTCTTGTAGGTATTATTGAGTTTCTTTGCCTTTAGTTCCCACCTCCCATGAGGGTAGTCTGGGATGTGGAATGCTGCTCCATTCAAAGCTCCCCGAGATGGATTGGAGACAGGATCATCTAAGGGTCGGCAATGGATTTTTAGATCTGATGAAAAAAATGCAAGCAAGCCGAGTGCGGTGGCACACGCATGTAATCCCAGTACTTGGGAGGCTGAGACTGGAGGATACGAGTTCGCGGCCAGCCTCAGTTACTTGGTGAGGCTCTCTGCAACTTAGTGAGACCCTATTTCAAAACAAAGAATAAAAAATAGGACTGGGGAGCCAGGTGTGGTGGCGCACACTTGTAATCCCAGTACTTGGGAGGCTGAGATGGGAGGATCCAGGTTCGAGGCCAGCGTCGGCTACTTAGTGAGGCCCTCTGCGACTTAGTGAGACCCTGTTTCAAAAATAAAGAATAAAAAATAGGACTGGGGGTATAGCTTGGAAGTAGAATGCCCCTGGGATCCATCCCCAGTACCACTACCAAAAAAAAAAAAAATAGGGCTGGGGGTGTGGCTCAGAGGTAAAATGCTCCTGGGTTCCATCCCCAGTACCACAAAAAAATGCAAGCAAAAACAACAACAAAAATATATAAATTGGCTGGGCATGGTGGTGCACGCTTGTAATCCTAGTACTTGGGAGGCTGAGACAGGAGATCTGGGTTCATGGCCAGCCTCAGCTACTTAGTGAGGCCCCCTGCAACTCAGTGAGACCCTGTTTCAAAGTAAGGAATAAAAAAATAAAGATGAGGGTGTAGCTCAGAGGTAGAAGGCCCCTGGGTTTCATCCTTAGTACCACACAAAAATATATATATATATATTTTCATGCATTATTGTCCATCTGTATATCTTCTTCAGATAAGTGTTCATTCTAGGCTTTTTGCCCATTTTAAAATTGAGTGATCTGCTCTTCAGTTGTAGGAGCTCTTTATATATTCTGAATATCAAATACTTATCAACTATATGACTTAAATATTTCTCAATTCTGTGGATTGTCCTATCTCTGAGCTGTACCCCCCCCAAATATATATATATATATATATTTTTTAAGACAGGCATGGTGGCGCATGCTTGTAATCCCAGCATTTGGGAGGCTGAGACTGGAGGATCCGGGTTCGCAGCCAGCCTCAGCTACCTAGTGAGGCACTCTGCAACTTAGTGAGACTCGGTTTCAAAATAAAGAATAAAAAGTAGGGCTGGGGGTACAGCTTGGAGATAGAATGCCCCTGGGTTCAATCTCCAGTACCACACACACACACACACACACACACACACACACACACACAAAAAAAAATATATATATATATATATATATATATATATTAGATATATTGAACATCAAAGGACATTACTGAGAAAGTGAAAGGACAATCCAGAGAACTGAGAAATATTTAAGTCATAGAGTTGATAAGCATTTGATATTCAGAATATATAAAGAGCTCCTACAACTGAAGAGCAGATCACTCAATTTTAAAATGGGCAAAAAGCCTAGAATGAACACTTATCTGAAGAAGATATACAGATGGACAATAATGCATGAAAAAATGCTCAAAATCTTTAGTCATCAGAGAAATGTAAATCAAAACCACAATAAGATACCACTGCACACCTATTAGGAAAGTTATAATATACACATTAAAAACAAACCCAGAAAATTCAAAGTGTTAGCCAGGATGTGGATAAATTAGAACCATTAAACACTGCTATTGAGAATGTATAATAGTGAGTCACTGTGGAAAGCAGTTTAGATTCCATATGATCCAGCAATTTCACTCCTAAAAATATATACAAGAGAACTGAAAATAGTGACTCAAACATATATTTACCATAGAAGAAAGTGTGGTGCGTTTAAGGCCAGCATGGGCAACATAGTGAGACCCTATCTCAGAGAAAAAGGGGGCAAGCAATTCTTCAAGTAAAAGAAAGTGTGAGCAACCTAAGTAAGTGTCTGTCAACAGATGACTGAATTTTTTTAAAAATGTGGAGCCAGGCATGGTGGTGCACACCTGTAATCCCAGTACTTAGGAGGTGGAGACAGGAGGATTACAAGTTCAAGGCCAGCCTTGGAAACTCAGCAAGACCCTTAGCAATGTAGCATGACTCTGTTTCAAAATAAAAAAGGATTGGGTTATAGCTTGGAGGTAGAATGCCCCTGGGTTTACTTTCTAGTGCAAAAAAAAATGTGGTATATTTATACAATGGACTGTTATTCAGCCTTAGAATGAAGTTCTGATATGTGCTACAACATGGATAAACTTTGAAAACATTATGTTAGCATACTGTGTTTGAACCAGAGGCAGGAAGAGATAAGAATGCGTGATCTGAAGTCCCGAGTCATGAGTCTAGCACTTATCTGTTTATTTGCTTCTGTCAACTAGAACATAAAGGATAAAAGTTGAGAAATTTACATGCCTGACTCAAAACCTGAAACAGTTCAACATTTTGACAGGTATTTGTATTCCAAACAAGAAAAATATTTGAATTCGGATGTTTTTAGATTTCTACAGAAATATAATCAGAAAGAAACAATGTCTGAGAACAGCAAACCCAAATGTATCAGCCTCAACACAAACCAGAGAGAAAAGGATGCAAGAAATCAGTAGTTTGGTCAGATACTTCATCAAATGTGCAAATAAACAAGCATCGAGGTTAAAACATTAGCAACTCTTGAATTATGTCATGGATACAGTGAAAGATTCATCTAATGGTAATTATATCATGGATACAGTGAAAGATTCATCTAATGGTGTTATTTATGGAGCTGAATGTAGCAACATACTACTTAAAAACATTCTTTCAATGATAAAATACTGGTGTGACATAAATAGCAACAGTAGCTAGGTATGTTTTGAAGATTGGTTGTAAATTTTTCCTGGTGAAATTAAATTTTATCAATAAGAGCATTCAGAGGATGCTTCCTTCCTTCCTTTCTTAGAAGAAAGGAGAATGAAAGGGAAGGGAAACCAGAATGTTAAGTGAAATAAGCCATAGCCATACACAAAAGGCCATATGTTCTATGATTCCACTTATATAAAATATCCAAACTAAGGCCAGGTGTGGTGGCACACGCTTGTAATCCCAGCATTTGGGAGATTGAGACCAGAGGATCCGTGTTCTCGGCCAGCCTCAGCTACCTAGTGAGACACTCCGCAACTTAGTGAGACTCGGTTTCAAAATAAAGAATAAAAAATACTGCTGGGGGTATAGCTTGGAGGTAGGATGCCCCTGAGTTCAATCCCCAGTACTGCAAAAAAAAATAAAATAAAATAAAATATCCAAACTAGGTATATTTATATAGACAGAAAATAGAAAAAAAAATTAGAAAGCCCTGGGGGGAAGGAGAGAATGAGGAATTATTATTTAATGTTAAGGAATTTAAGTTTTGGAAATGGACAGTAGTGATGGTTGCACATTGAGCTGTACAAAACACCTCAATGGACATGATGTACATACACATTTATCAAAGGCCAATCATAATGTCATGCCTGAGGAGGTGGGGAGAGAGAGCGAGTGGGGTAGGAACTGGGAAGGGCTCACTAAGTGCTGTGTGCACATATGCCTCTATCACTCTGAATTTCAACATGATGTGTGATTACAATGCACCAATAAAAATAAATAATAAATTAAATTTTAAAAGGCAAACAGTGCAAACTAAAAAAGAATAAAATGGTTAAAATGGCAAACTGTACATATACATATTATACCATAACAAAAAAAACAAAGAAAAATAAAGACTTCCCTAAACAAACAAAATTAAAATACATTGATATTACCTGCCTAATAAGAAATATGAAAGGAAATTCTTTGGCTTGAAAAGGAGTGACCCCCAGAGAGTAATTTAAATTCACACACAAAAATATTATACAGTATCATAAAGATTATAAATATATACCACTTAAACGTATGTAATAATCATTAGATTTATTATTGTATATTTATTTATAATTGACAATCATACTTTGTAATATTTTTCTTCTTCTATCTGATTTTTTTTTTTTTTTTTGGTACTGGGAATTGAACCCAGGGGCATTCTATACCTGAGCTATACCTCCAGCCCTTTTTATTATTTATTTTCTTTTTTTTTATTTTTGTGTGTGGTACTGGGGGTTGAACTCAGGGGCATTCTACCTCCGAGCTATATCCCCAGCCCTATTTTTTATTCTTTATTTTGAAACCGAGTCTCACTAAGTTGTGGAGTGCCTCACTAGGTAGCTGAGGCTGGCCGCAAACCCAGATCCTCTGGTCTCAGCCTCCCGAATGCTGGGATTACAAGCGTGCGCCACCATGCCTGGCTCTATTATTTATTTTCAAACAGGGTCTTGCCACGTTACTGAGAATCTCACTAAGTTGCTGAGGGTAGCCTGAACTTGCAATCCTCCTGTCCCAGCCTCTCAAGTACTAGAATTATAGATGTGCACCATCATGCCTGGTGTTAACAATAAGTATAGATTCTATTGTTGGGACGATAACCTAAGGAAATATATTTGGCAATAATGATACAAAGGAGATGGGAAGGAGCAAATTCATATCAATTAGTAAGGAAATGATGTTGGATCCACATGAAACATTGACAAATACAAGAAATAGTAAATAAAAAATTCTGTTTTAATTTAGGGTCTTGAATGTGCCTCACAGACATGTGTTGAAGGCTTGATTCCCAGAAGATGGCATTATGGGGAGGCAGTGAAACCTTCCTTTAGGAGATGGGAGCCAAGTGGAAGGAAGTTAGGTCATTGGGAACATGCCTCTGAAAGGGATATTGGCCCCTGCCCATTCTTCTTTCTCCCTCTGCTACCTGAACACTATGAGGTGAGCAACTTTGCGCCACCACACACTCCCCACCATGATGTTTTGTCTCACTACAGACCCAAAGTGATGGGGCTTAAATGGCCATGGACAGAAACTTCTGAATCTGTGAGCCAATCTAAATCTTGCCTTTTTTTTTTTTTTTTCCAGTACTAGGGATTGAACCCAGGGGCATTCCACCTCTGAGCTACACCCCCAGCCGTATTTTTTATTCTTCATTTTGAAACAGGGTCTCACCAAGTTGTGAAGGGCCTCACTAAGTACCTGAGGCTGGCCATGAACATAGGCTTCTCCTGTCTCAGCCTCCCAAGTACTGGGATTACAAACATGCGCCAGCATGCCCAGCTAAATCTTGCCTCTTTTAAAGTGGATCTTCTTAGGTATTTGTCATAGCAATAGAAAACTAACATGTTCTGTAAGTATATATTTGCTCTTTCTTTTTATCAATTCTTTAAAAGATATAAAATTGTATAAAGTAATAAGTGTGATAATGCATTGATTGGTATTCAACAGATATTTACATAGAATATGCATAACAATACTAGTAGGAAGGGAAAGAAGATGAAATAGATCTACCAAGGGATAATGCCTCTCTATGTTATTGGAATTTACCATTTATTATACCTTGAATTTATAATGTCCCCCAAGACCTCATAGAGATAAGACAGCCATGTTGGAGGCAGGTTGCTGAGGAGGGGTCCCTGGGCCTTATGGATTATGTGTGGTTACTCCCCCCCCTTGCTCGCTGTCTTGCCTTTGTTCTCCATGATGTGAGAAGAGAACCCTTGGACTCAGTCTCTGCTTCCCACTATCATGTCTTGAGTTTCACAGATGTAACCTGGCCCATCATGGACTGAAATATCCAGAACTGTGAGCAAATAAATATTTGTTTCTTTAAGTTGTTGTCAGGTATTTTGGGTCACAGCAATAAGAATGTTGATTAAAACAGTATGAATCTGTGATACTGTCATATAATGAAAAATAGTATTTGGTTCCTGGTTCCTGGAATAGAGCTTCTAAATTCCTTAGAATCTCTTGAGTGTCAATAGTCTTTTTGCATGCTAATAAGATGACTGATGGCTGAAGGATCCTAGATAGCTTCAAGGTGGAGGCTGATTGCCTGGGAAATCATCCATGTGATTAGTGTTGGAAATTCCAGACCCACTCTTCCACAACCACACCTCTGGGGAGAGAAGAGAGGCTGAAAGTTGATCAAGAAAGGCCAGTGATGTAATCAGTGGTGCTTATGTGAAAAAAACATAAAACCCTAAAGAATAGGGTTCAAGGAGCTTCCAGATTGCTGAACAAGTGGGGGTTCCTGGAGCGTGAAGTGCTTGGAAAGGCCTTGGAATTTCCAGGCCAATTCACACATACTTTGCACTACACATCTCTTCCATCTGGCTGTTCCTCTGTATTCTTTGTAGTATCCCTTATAATAAGCCAGTAAACACAAGTATTTCCCTGAGTTCATTGAGCTGTCTAGCAAATTAATCAAATGCAAGGAAGGGCTCTTAGGAGTCCTTAGTTAATAACAGTTGGTCAAAAACACAGATAATACAATCTGGAGCCTGCGACTGGCATTGCAAAGTGGGAAGTAGGAAGCAGTCTTATGGGACTGAGCACTCAACCTGTGAGATCTGATGCTATCTTCAGGTAAGATAGTGTCATAATTTAATTGAATTAGAGGACACTCAGCTGCTGTCCACTGGAGAACTGATTGCTTTGTGGAATCTCCACACATCTGGTATCAGAAATGTTCTGCTCAGTGTGTGAGAGTAAACACCTTGGTTTTTTTCCCTATCTCTAATAGGATTTTTAACATTCTAATAGAATTTAAAGTAGATTCTGGTAAGTTGAGTTGTACCCATGCTTCCCAACTTATGATGATTTGACTTACAATTTTCTGACTTTACAATAGTAAAAAAGTGATATGTATTCAGTAGAAACCATACTTTGAATTTTTATCTTTTCCCAGGCTAGCAACATGCAGTACAATATTTTCATGCTTTGACAGGCAGTGCAGCGAGCCACAGTTCCCAGTAAATCACATGATCACAATGTTAAGTAACCCATACTCTGCAGTGTACTGTGCTACTAAACTATGATGTTTAGTAGGTTATGTGTATTAAATGCATTTTGAATTTATGATACTCTCAACTCACAATGGATTTATCAGGATGTAACCCCATCATTAGTTGAGGAATATCTGTATATGATAAGTCCTAGAGTCTAGAATAGCCAAAAAAAATGAATAAAACATCAGGTACAGTAGTGGTATGCTTGTAATCCCAGTACTTGGGAGGCCGAGACAGGAGAATCATAGGTTCAAGGACAGCCTTAGCAACTTAGCTAGAGCCTGTTTTAAAATAAAAAATAAAAAGGGCTGAGGGTATAGCTCAGAGGCAGAACAGCCCTGAATTCAATCCTCAGTACAATAAATAAATAAATAAATAAATAAATAAATAAATAAATAAATAGGCAGTAAAAATAAAGTGTAGTATTATAAGATATTCACTTAAGGTAAAATGAAGCAGGGAAAGGGAAACACAGAAACAAAACAGACTGAAATATATGGGAAAGAAAAAGTAAAATGGCAGACGTAAGTCTAACAATATCAATAATAATATTAAATGTGAATGGATTAAGCAATCCAACCGAAAGTCAGAGATTGTCAGTATAGGAAAATAACATCCAATTACATCTTGTCTACAGGAAAGATACTTTAGATTCAAAGATGAAAAATATGTTGAAAATAAAAAGTTGAAAAAATGTATCAGGCAAAGAGCAATCATAATAAAACTGGTGTAATTATACTATTATCAACTCAAATAGTCTTTAAACAAAAAAAGTTAATAAAGCAGTGCATTTTGTAATGATAGAAAATGGTGGAAGTATGGAATTATTTTCCCTAATATCAATAATAAGACAAAGACGTATGCTTTCATCACTTTTATTCAACATTGCAATGGAAGTTCTAGCCATGACAATTAAGCAAAAATTTTAAAATGAATCCAAATTGGAAAGGAAGGAGTAAAACTATCTCTGTATGCTGACGACATGATTTCATATATGTAAAATTACAAAAAATACACATAAAAACAAAACTAATAAATTAATTCAACAAAGTTTCATGATACACACAAAATCACTAGCATTTATATTTACTAGCAATGAACAATCCAGAAGACAATTAAGAAAACAATTCCAGAAACTGGATGTGGTGGTGCATGCTTATAATCCCAGAACTTGGGAAGCTAAGATAAGAGGATCGCAGGTTCAGAGCCAGCCAGCCTCAGCAACTTAGTGAGGCCCTCCAAAACTTAGTGAGACCCTGTTTCAAAATAAAGAATTAAAAATAGGGCTGAGGGTGTAGCTCAGAGGTATAATGTACATGGGTTCCACCCCCAGTACAAAGAAAAAGAAAGAGGGAAAATAAATTCCAAAATTAGAATGGCAATAACCCAAATTAGAATGGCAATCATCAAGAAGTCAAACAACAATAAATGCTGGTGAGGATGTGGAGAAATAGGCACTCTTCTATACTGTTGGTAGGAATGCGAATTAGTGCAGCCACTATGGAGACCAATGTGGAGATTCCTCAGAAAACTGAGAATAGATCCACCATATGATAAAGCTATACCACTCCTAGATATCTTTCCCAAGGGACGGAAATCAGAATATTATAAAAATGATGCATATCTATGTTTATAGGAGCACAATTCACAATAGCCAAATTATGGAACCAACCTAGGTGTCCATCAACAGATGAATGGATTACAAAATTATGGAAAATACACACAATGGAATTCTACTCAGCCGTCAAGAAGAACAAAAATATGTCATTTGCATGAAAGTGGAAGGACCTGGAGAACATTAAGGTAAGTGAGATCAGCCAGTCACAGAAAGCGAAGAGTCATATGTTTTCTCTAATATGCACACTCTAGGGAGTAACTGGGATACCAGAGGGACTTTAGATAATGGAGGAGAAACTCCAGTGGAGCCAGGGAGGTGGTCTAGGGGAAAGGGTGAGGGTAGAGGGAGAATTAATGAAGGAAACACTTCCACTGATGTTGTGTACATATGTGAGAATACAATGCCAATCTCAATACCTGTAAGGTGAAGGGGACAGAGTAGGGAGGGAGATGGAGGGAAGCTCACCAAATGCTGTGCGCAGCATGTATGTCACTATCACAATGAACTACATTATCATGTGAGACTATAATGCACCAATGAAAGTATAAAAAGAAAAAAGAAAAAGAAACCCTTCAAAAAAGAAAATTTCATTCTAGTGTGTGTGTGTGTGTGTGTGTGTGTGTGTGTGTGTGTGTGTGTATGTTATTGGGGATTGAACCCAGAGGTACTCTACCTCAAAGGTACACCCTCCAGCCATTTCTATTTTTTTATTTTTGAAACAGGGTTTAACTAGGTTGCTAAGAGTCTAACTAAGTTGGTGATCTGGAACACGCGATCTTCCTGTCTCAGCCTCCCAAGTACTGGAATTACAATCAGCATCCCACCTGAATGATTAAAGAAAGAAAGAAAGCATTTCCTTTTATAAAGCATCAACAAGATTTAAAGATTTAAGAATACATTTAACAAAGGCAGTGCAATACTTTTACGTTGAAAACTAAAAAAAATTTGTTGAAAAAATCATTAAAGAGGACCTATAAATGGAAAGACATCCCATGTTTATAGGTTGGAAGACTTAATATTAAGATGTCAATACTACACAAAGGATATATAGATTCATTGTAATCCCTATCAAGACGCCAGTGTCTCATTTTGCAGAAAAGAAAAAGCTGATCCTAAAATTCATAAGGAATTGCAAGGGACCCTAAATATCTAAAATAATCTTGAAAAAATAACAAAGTAGGAGGACTCATACTTCCTAATGTCAAAACTTATACAGAGTTACAGTAATCAAAACTGGCATAAAGATAGACACATAAAATAGTATTGAGAGTCCAGAAATAAATCCTTAGATTTATGGTCAATTGATTCTTGACAAGGATGACAAAACAATTCAACGGGGGAATTAGTAATCTTTTCAACAAAATGATGCTGGGGAATTAGTGATCTTTTCAACAAAATGATGCTGAAACAACTGGATATCCACATATGAATGAATAATGTTGAGTTTCTTTTTTATACCATACATGAAAATTAACTGAAATGAGTTACACATTATCTGGTTCCATTTATATCAATTGTTCAGCATAGACAAATCCATACAGACAGAAAATAGATTCGTGGATGCCAGGGACTGAGGGAGGGGGAATGAGAAGTGACTACCAATTAGTACAGCATTTCTAATTACATTGATGAAAATATTCTAGCATTAGATTGTGATGGTGGCTTCACTTTGTGAATATACAAAAATTTATTGAACTAAACACTTTAAAGGGGTTATTTTCAAGGTGTGAATAATATTTCTAAAATATTAGCAGGAGACAAAGGCATAACACTTTACATTTACTTATTCATTTATCTTTTTTCTGGTGCTGGAGATTGATCCTAGGGGCATTCTACCTCTAAGATACACCCTCAGCCTGTTGGTTTGTTTGTTTGTTTTGAAACAGGGTCTTGCTAGGTTGTTGAGAGTTTCACTAAGTTCCTGAGGCTGTCCTCAAATCTGTGATCCTCCAATCTCAGCCTCCCAAGTACTGGAATTACAGGCATGTGCCACCATGCCTGACTACATATTTTCATGAGTGTGGGATTACACTCAACATGAGGGGAACCAAAGAAAGGTATCCAGTGGGTAGACTTCTCCACTTTTGTGGAAGATCTGTTACAACTACATAATTCTTCCCCATATCACCTCAACATTCTTATTTTCTACCTGATTCAGTGGTTTGGGGACCAGAGCTACAATTGTGCCTGCTGGAATCAGTGATGATCCATAAACAAGAAGCAATACAACCAACTCCCCTTTTCTGTGCTTTGGCTTGCTTCAGTTCAAGGTATAAGCAATCAGAAAATATTAAATAAAAAATTCTAGAAACAATTAACAAATGTTAAAATGCACACTGCTGGACTAGGGATGTGGCTTAGTGATAGAGCCCTTGCCTGGAATGTGCAAGACCCTAGGTTCAATTCCAAGCACTGCAAAAATAAAACAAGAAAGCAAATTAAGATGTGCACTGTTCTTCATTATGCTAAGTGAGATCGACCAGTCTCAAAAAGTCAAGGGTTGTGTGTTTTATCTCATATGTGGAAGCTACAGAGAAATTAGGAAACAGAAGGGACTTCATGAAAACGAGGAAGGAGACCAGTAGGAGGGAGAAGGAGAGAGGTCACAGGAGACTTATGGAAGGAAACGGATTAAATGGTGTTATGTTCACATATGAAGTTATCACTATCAATCTCAATAACATGCATGGGGAGGGAGAAGAGGGGTGGTGGGGTGAGTTTGGAAGGGAAATACACCAAGAGATGTTCTGTGCCTATATTAATGTATCAGTTTTAATCTCACTACAATGTATAATTACAATGCACCAAAAAACTCTAAAACAAGGTTCTGAATATTGAGATAAAATATGTTCTTTTGTTCTGTCTTGCCCAAGACATATATCATGTTTTGTCCAGCATATCTACGCTATATACACCATCCACCCATTAATCACAGAGCAGCCACCTCAATTATCAAATTGACTATCATGGTATCATAGCACTTGTGTTCATCTAATATTTATTTTACTTAACAGCAGCCCCAAAGTGTGAGAGTGGTAATGTTGGCAACTTGGATATGTCAAGGAGAAGCCCAAAAGTGCTTCTTTTAGCCTGGCATGGTAGTGTACACCAGTAATCCTAGTACTTGGGAGTCTGAGGCAGGAGAATCACAGGTTCAAGAGCAGTCTCAGTAACTTAGTGAGGCCCTCTGTAACTTAGTGAGACCCTGTTTCAAAATAAAATAAAATGGGGCTGGGGCTGGGAGTATAGCTCAGAGGTAGAATGACCCTGAGTTCAATTCCCAGTACCACACAAAAAAAGTGTTTCCTTTAATTAAAAAGGGTACTTGTAATGGTTTGGATTTAGAATGTCCCCCTATCCCTCATGAAAACAAGGTAGCAATGTTCAAAGCGGGGCTTGGTTGCTAAGGAGGGGTCCCTGAGGGTGGGGCCTTGGGATTATATGTTTCTCTTCTCCCCCTGTTCACTCTGCTTCCAGCTTCCACGATGTGAGAGTGGAGCTTTGCACACACACTCTCTCTCCAATTCCTGCCACCATACCTTGAGTTTCAGATGCCAGCCTTACATGGACTGAACCCCAAAATCTCCAAAAACTATGAGCAAGTAAATCCTCCTTCCTCCAAGGTGTGTGGTCAGTTGTTTTGGATTATATCAGAGAGAATGTTGGCCTACACCGAAATTGGTACCAGAGAAGTGGGGTCACAGCTATTTCTAAGTCTGACCATGTGTTTTGTTGTGAGTCTTTGGAAGTGGTTTGTGAGGAGAGGTTGGAAGGGCTAGAATGTGACTAGAAAGGTAGATGGTAGAGACTGTGCTTAGGAAATTTAAGAGGGCAAAGAGGATTTCATAGGAAAATGAAATAGAGGCCACACATGTTACATTATGGCAAAGAACTTATCGGCATTTTGCCCATGTCCTGAAACTTTGTGTGAGGCTGAATTTAAAGACAGTAGAGTGATGAAGCTGGCAGAGGAGATCTCAAAACAGCAAAGTATCCAAACTGCATTATGGATATTGGTGTCTGCATTCAGGGAATTGTACACTGAACTTCAGGAGCGGAAAGCAAAACAGAGAGACTCCAAAGGTTTGCAGTTTGGCCAGAAAGGCTTGTGTAAAACTGGGGCCCAAAGAGATGATGCTGTGGAAGAAAGCAAGGTGAGTGAAAGGAAGGAGGAGGTGGTGGCCACAATGGAGGCAGGGTCAGCGGTGGCCCACATGGATTTAATCACAGTGGCTGTGATTTAAGAGGGTGTGACCACCTTCCTGCTGGTGATCAATCTCAAGTAATGCTGGCTGTGCCTGAAAAAAAAAGGGATCATGGAGGCTTTCCTCCAGATTTCAAAGGAAGATGTGGGAAGTCAGGTAACATGTGGCAGGATCAGAATTCCTGCAAGTAGGCCCAAGTGGGGCAATATGTGAAGTTATGAAGGTGAAATCAATGTTGCAAGGAAAGTCCCTGAGATTTAGAAGTGCCAGAAATGTGGAACAACTGCAAGGAAAAGATGCAGGCTGTGAGCCATGGAGACAAGCTAGAAGAGCCAGTACACTGTCCACTGAAATCAACCAAGCCTGATCTCCTGGAGATCATATCTTACCCCCATGTGCCTTGGATGCCAGAAGTGGAGCTGAGGGATCAAATACTTTTCCTGCTGGATTTCTATACTGTTTTTGGTCCCATCCCTTCTTCCTATGGCCCTATTTCTCCCTGTTGAAATGCAAATATTTACTCTGTGCTACTGTACACTGGATCTATATAATTTGCTGTTTGTTCATTCTTTTACAGGGGCTCACAATCAAGAGTTTACCTTGAGTCTCAGAGGAGACTTTGGACTTCTGAGTGATGCTGCAACTGTTAAGACTATAGGAACTCTTGGAGCTGGACTAAATGCATTTTGCATTGTGAGGTGGCCATGTGGTCTATGGGGACAGAGGCAAAGTGTAATGGCTTGGATTTAGAATGTCCTCCTACCCCTCACAGAAACAAGGTAACAATGTTGGAAGCAGGGCTTGGTTGCTAGGGAGGGGTCTCTAGGGGAGTGGCCTTGGGGATTATATATGGTTCTCTCCTCCGGCTGCTTACTTTCTGCTTCCAATCTCCACACTGCTTGAGTGGAGCTGTGTGTGCTCTTTCTCTCCACTCTTCCAGCTGCCATACCTTGAACTCTGCAGATGCTTGCTTCACATGGACTGAACCCCCAAATCTCCAAAAATTGTGAGCAAATAAATCTTCCGGTAAATTATGTGGTCAGTTGGTCATTTTGGATTCGTGAGAACATTGACTGAAACAGTACCAGTTCTCAAAGGAAGAAAGAAACCTGTGTGCCAAAGTTGCTAAGATCTGTACTAAGAATGAATCTTCCACCCATGAAGTTTATAAAGGAGAAAGAAGCTAGTTTTGCTGTTGCATCTCAAATTGTAAAAAGTATGGGCATATCATAAGTGGGAACGATGTTTTTAAAAGGCATTACATTTTTGGTTTGATGTTATTCGTGGTTGCAGGCATCCATTAGTAGTTTCAGAACTCAAACCCTGTGGATGAGGGAGAACAACTGTAATTATACCTTTGAACCTTTATGCCAGACTGTTTTGCAGGATACTGGGGATTGACCCCAGGGGCATTCTACCTACAAGCTACAGCACAGCTCTTTGTGTGTGTGTGTGTGTGTGTGTGTGTGTGTGTGTGTGTGTGTATGTGGTACTGGGGATTGAACTCAGGGGAATTCTATGTCCGAGCTATACCCCCAGCCCTATTTTTTTTATTCTTTATTTTAAAACAAGGTCTCACTAAGTTGCAGAGTGCCTCACCAGAGTAACTGAGGCTAGCCGCGAACCGGGATCCTCCGGTCTCAGTCTCCCAAATGCTGGAATTACAAGCGTGCGCCACCACGCCCGGCAGCACAGCTCTTTTTATTTTGAAACAGGTTCTTGCTAAGTTGCTGAGGATCTTTCTAAATAGCTGAGGCTGGCCTCAAACATGTGATCCTTCTGTGTCAGCCTCCTAAGTACAGGAATTACAGGTGCCCACCACCACATCCAGTTTATGCCACAATTTGCAATAGTCTTATGAGATAGATTGTACTTTCACCCCATTTTGCATGATTAGAATTAAGAATGACTGCAGCTATATTGCCCAGTGGCCAAGATAGCTTGAGTTCTATTATCTGTGTAACCCTATACAGGTGGGAATGGACTGTCAGGGAAGCACTTGCTAGACTCATTGCTGCTGCCAACCATCTTGGCCAGCACTGTCACTGAGTCTGACATTCCTTCCAAAGGTGAAATTGTTTAGGTTAAAATCATTGAAAACTAAAAGGAGCAAACAGTAGCTGATGGCAAAAGAATGGATAGATGGGTTATACAATGAGGGATTTAATTCCCTCTCCCTTCCCCAAGCAAGAGGCATATCTCCCTATAGGCTGTTTGGTACTGGGGCAACTCTTTCTTTCCTGTTTTTTTTTTGGGGGGGGAGAGAGGAGTACAGGGGACTGAACTCAGGGGTATTCTGACACCTAGCTACACCCCAGCCCCTTTTTTCTTAATTTGGAAATGGATCTCGCTAAGTTGCTGAGACTGGCCTTGAACCTGAGATTCTCCTGTCTCAGCCTCTAAGTACTGAGAATACTGGTGCCTGGCTTTTGCTTCCTGCTTTCTTTCTTTTTTTTTTTTTTTCTCTCTGTGGTATTGGGGATTGAACTCAGGGGCATTCTACCTCTGAGCTATACCCCCAACCCTATTTTTAATTCTTTATTTTGAAACCAGGTCTCACTAAGTTGCGGAGTGCCTCACTAGGTAGCTGAGGCTGGCCTCGAACCCGGATCCTCTGGTTTCAGCCTCCCGAATGCTGGGATTACAAGCATGCGCCACCATGCCCTGTTTTCTTGTCTTTCTATATTGTTACACTAAAAGCAGGCATTGTGGTCTCTCTCATGATTTCCTTAGTGCTTGTGAAGAGTTAGTGAATAGCTGTTCATCTTGGTTTGTCTGTGGGGAGATAATCAAAGGATCATACTAGTTGCCACATTGCTCCTCCTCTTTATGCAATGAAATACATTATACTGAATTTTTTTTTTTTTTTTTTTTTTGGCGGTACTGGGGATTGAACCCAGGGGCATTCTACCTCCGAGCTATACCCCCAGCCCTATTTTTTATTCTTTATTTTGAAACCGAGTCTCACTAAGTTGCGGAGTGCCTCACTAGGTAGCTGAGGCTGGCCGCGAACCCGGATCCTCCGGTCTCAGCCTCCCAAATGCTGGGATTACAAGCGTGCGCCACCACGCCCGGC
>PVLC010008631.1:0-57476 GCA_004027655.1 Graphiurus murinus | reverse complement strand
AGTTACACTTCAGATAGAGGTTTAATAACTAGGATATACAAAGAACTCAAGAAAATCTCAACTAAGAGAGCAAACAACCCAATCAAAAAATGGGCAAAGGACCTAAATAGACACTTCACAAAAGAAGAAATACAAATGGCCAATAAATGTATGAGGAAATGTTCCACACCATTGGCAATCAGGGAGATGCAAATCAAAACTACCCTAAGATTTCACCTAACTCCAGTCAGAATGGCAATCATAAAAAACACGAACAACAACACCTGCTGGCGAGGGTGTGGAGAAGTGGGAACCCTAGTAAATTGTTGGTGGGATTGCAAACTTGTGCAACCACTGTGGAAGACAGTATGGAGGATCCTCAGACGATTGGGAGTGAACCTACCATATGACCCAGCAATACCACTACTGGGTATATACCCAACAGAATGGAAACCAAATTATCAGAACGATGCATGTGTATCTATGTTTATAGCAGCTCAATTCACAATAACCAACTGGTCAATTTATAAAGAACAGAAATTTAGTTTTCACAGTTCTAGAGGCTGACTAGTCCAATATCAAGGTACTAGCAACTAGTGAGGGCCCTTTTGCTATATCGTAGCATAGCAGAAAAAGTTCCATGGAGAAAATTAGGGAGCATACCAACTCGGGTCTTTCTCCCTCTTCACATAAAGCCAGTAATCCTATCATGAAGGCCTCCACCTTCATGACCTCATCAATCATAAAAACTTCACAAAGAGCCTACCTTAAAACATCATTTGCAAATGAATTTAGGGATAAAATATCCAATACATAAATTTTAGAAAACTTATTGAAACCATAGCATGTCTCCCTGTGCAAGTTGAGCTATTAGTTAAACATCTAATTTTTATTCAGTTTCACGGTACTCAACACATGGTAGTTTATTAGTAAGTGCTGCAGATTGTTTAGAAACTGGAATGATTAGTGGCCCATCTTAAAGTGTGTTTATGACAAGGTCCCTTGAAAATACAAAATGCAACTCACCTAACACCCTATTACTAAAATCTACTTTCTGAAAATCACTTTTTAAAATACCATGGTGACTTTGATGCCATGATTCCTGACAAAAGAAATTTACTTTAATACAAAATAATGTAGAAGTACTTATTTATTGCTTGATTATCCCCTATCTTTCTCCCTAACCACTTTCTTTCTATTCATCCCCAATCTGTATCATTGATAGGTATTAGGGCCCCTTGTATTATGATCATTCCATTATATTAAAAATACAACTCTTAGCCAGGCGTGGTGGCGCACGCTTGTCATCCCAGCATTTGGGAGGCTGAGACCGGAGGATCCGGGTTCGCGGCCAGCCTCAGCTACCTAGTGAGGCACTCTGCAACTTAGTGAGACTAGGTTTCAAAATAAAGAATAAAAAATAGGGCTGGGGGTATAGCTCGGAGGTAGAAAGCCCCTGAGTTCAATCCCCATTACCGCAAAAAAAAAAAAATACAACTCTTTGGTTTAACAAAGACTTCAAATTCATTGCAATTCTCTATACATTTTATTAAATATTTGCATTTACTACAGTTTTGTTATCTGCAATATCTATAAATTTTATGAGTTAAATTTGTTTTATTAAATTGTTAACTGATATTAATTTTGATTTAAAATTATTTAAAATTATTTTTAAATAATTTTCTCCACAATTCAGACAACAGTATTAATTTACTGAATATAACTACACACTCACCTGCTATAGCCATCCTCCAGATACTAGAATTTCATATTCACAGTTACAGACATTTTCTGTATCAAGAACTGTCAAATGCAACCTCATTTTATTTCTTGCTGTTACTCTGGCAGATATTACCATCTGTAGTATATTCTACTATCCTTGTTAAAATTAATTTTATAAAGCAGCAAACAAAGGCATTAAGGACAGATGAATGAAATATAACTTGTTACTTTTCTGAAAGTGTAATTTGACAATACACTTCAAGAAGTCCTTCTTAAGAAGTGTTTGAGGTTTTATTTCTACTTGATTTTTATGCAAAAAAATAAAGGTAGATATTTGAGTAGCAGTACAAGAAATAGTGAGTAGGATGTATAAATCAATGATTTTTCTGCTTAATGGAATCTATAAATTCTAATTTCATGTAGGAACTGGAACTTGCAGATCCAGTTGCCTTACCCTTTTGTAGCTCCAATGTATTTAGCTCTACTACATTGCAGGCTTGTCTATATCTAATATCCATTCCCAAAGAATTTATCTCTTTCAAAACTCACTTTTTCATCCTTCAGTATGGTGGAATAAATGAACCCCAAGTTTATTTGGCCACAGTCTGCACAAATAACTGTTAACTGCAGCTTAGCATGTCTTTGCATAACTTGATCATGGTTACCACAGTTTGAACCTGGAGACTAAAATTACAGACATTCAGATCTGCTATACCTGAGACACTTTATATTATAGGTCAATGTTAATCACCTGATTTTGTGGATTCCAGGAAGCTCTGATTCAATTCTGGGAACTTTCCTTCACAATGATGAAAACATGAATAAAGTGTTAGGGAAAATATCCTACTCATTGATCTGGTTATGGACCACTTATAAGAATGGGCTCTGATCTTTGCTCACTAACTCATCTTTATTATTTCTACCCACAGTCCTCTGTGATCAGTACTATGGTTTTAGTTATGACTTCACTTTTCTAAATTGTTTTTTAATAGCAAAAATGATAAGTGGAATAGGGTATTGCAATATCTACCCAACAGCAGTTGTTTCATTAACTGCCAAAATGGACTTATCAGACCATAAATTTAAATTAAGTAGGCGTTAGGTTCAACTTTTTCACTATACATTGCAACCTTGTCTAACCATAATGAAGGGATTTTTGAAAATTCTCAGTATCTAGATGTTAATTGGTCGTCGTTAACAAAGCTACATGAATTTAACATAGGTTACTAATCATTGCTGCTGCTTATGAACCTAAACTTGTCTGTGGCCTCTTACTAATTATTCAATTTCCAGGACACTTGGTTCTAAATAGGCATCTTCTCATCCACTTTTTAATTTTTTTCTTATTTGCTCAATACACTTCTAAGATAAAATGACTATGCATCTTCCCATCATAAAGACAGATATTCTTTTATACCCAGATTTTATATTTATATTACTCAACTTACTATTACTATTTTGGTTTCTATGAAAGAGAGAGAAGGTGGGTCTGGGAACAACATTTAATAGGCTATATTCATAAGAGTGGTCTCAAATTAATACATAAAATTCAATTTATTGTTTTCAATTTTAAAAACTCCCCAATACACATTTCTTGTAAATAATTATTCAATCTTTCATTCAAAAACAATGATTTATGATTTTCCATTAGTTTATTTAATAAATTTTATTTAATGTTTTTGTTTATTGAACATTGGGATCTAGCGGCTACTTTTATGTTATTGCATCTTTTTGCATTTATGGACTCAGATAAGTTGCCTTAAATTATTATTAAATGAAATAAGATACAAAAATGATAATTTGCTTCTTTTCATTGACATATGATTATAATGCCAGAGGGAAGAAGAAAATAGAAAAACTTATTTCAAGATTTTAAATATGAATATTGTACTCAAATGTTTCTATTAAAACACTTTTTATAATTCTAATGTTTTGATACAATGGGAAGAGTGAATATTTATACAGCTATAGGGTAAAGACAGTGTGCTAAAAATTATAAACCATAACATCACAAGGACTATTCATTAAGAGTTTCATAGGAAATTATAAATAGCAAACCCAGAGACAGGTATGAAATCTTTTATTGTAAATTGCTTTCCATGTGCCAGTATGTGTAGTAGAAGATCCCTTTGGGAACAAAAGCGGTCTAGAGAAGGGAGGATGTATTGCCTTGGACTTGTGGTTCTTTAAATAACTGCCCTCACGTGTGAAAGTTTGAGCTATATATTGGCTTAAAACCAATAACTAAAATATTTCCAGGCATCTTTAAGGTAGAGTCATTACCCAGAGAGTTGTGTGATTGCTGATGTTGACCTTATTACAATTCACTGTGTGTTTAAAGAAATAGAGTCTGTGTGTATGTGTGTCTGAAGATATATGTGTGTGCAATTCCAGCTTTTAGAGAAGCAAACTGCTAACACAGAAAGAATACTAGACAGGGAGTGAATTTGTATGTATTCTGGGTTTTTTTGTTTGTTTTTCTTTTTTTTTGTGTGTGTGTGTATGTATGTGTGTGTATTCTGTTTTTGAATTTCACTCACTGGATATGTGACTGTGAGTGACTGATTCAATAACTCTAACCTTTCCTGATCACTGAATTCTTTCCCTGTTAATGGGCATAGTACTTGCCTTGGCTCTTTAGAGGATATTAGTGAACATGAAATAAGGTGTGGGAAGATTTACATTAAGGGGAATTTTAAAATCATTTCTCTTCATTTCAGGATTAAAAGTGGAAGATATTACTGATTTGACATTATTTTACATTTAGGAAGAGAGACTCAAAAATAAAAGACTTGACTAAGAGAAAAGTGTTCAATTATGGTCGTGGTTTTCTGATTACAGCTATTTTAGAATTGCAACTTTTACGTTTTTCCAATTATGTGGATCATTTTCTCAGCCAAATCCTAATTATTTCCCTCTATGATTTATGAGATCTATTATATTAAAAAGAGTAGAAATAAATTAAATCCCTATTTATTATGGTATTTGGTATTTTTATTCTTGAAAATATTTCATAAAATTTGTGATAAGAAAAAGAATATCCAATTTGCTTTAGCTTAATAACTAAATGGTTAAAAAATTAAAAATAGAGTACCCCAAAAAGGAAGTAAAAAAATACAAGAAATGTAGATAATCTATAGACTAAATATTGAATCTTAGTTCATCAAGATTTAATTTGCCATACTATTTCCCTTTGAATACCTTTGGAGAAGTGGGTATGGGTGGGACATAGAATTTGGGATTGTTCTGTTCTTCAGAAAAGTTATTATTTATGTTAACCTTTCATATCAGTAATGACTAAGTGTATTTTTTTGTTTTAGAATTTAATGAGATTTGGCTTAGTAATTATGTGATTTAAATGACAGTTTAACTTTTATGAAATAAATCAGAAGAATCTAAGCTGTAACCTAGGAGAAATCCATCCATTTAGCCAAACTCATATGATCATCTACCATGTTGCATACACTGGTACACATTTTTATAGATGTAATTGTACATTCAAGAAATAGCTTGTCATCAGGAAACTCATCATTTATTTTTTAAAAATGAAGGAAGAGACACAAGCAGATATGATAGAATGTAAAAAGTATTAAATATTTAAGAAAGCATTGCACTAGTTCTCAAAGCCCAAATAGCTTTGTGCATTTAATCGGTGCCATAACAAAAGTACATAAGTTTGTTTGGGTGGGAGATAGGGTAGGAAAAAGTAAAAAATAACTCTTTTCCGACCGACTCCCTAGGCCTACACTTCCATAGTTACTTCATTTGATATTCAAATGCATATATAGCTACAAGTGTTCATTCTTCACCATTAGAGCAGCAAAGACTTTTAAATGAACAAGCTAAGACATTCACTATCATTCTTTACCAAAAAAAGCAGAGAATTTTTTAAAATTTCATTAAAACAAGTCTATAAAACACAGCAGCTAGACTGACGTGGTGGTAGACACCTGGGAGGCTTAGACAGGAGGATCATAGGTTCGAGACCAGAGACCAGCCTCAGCAGCTTAATGAGACTTCCAGCAACCTAGTGAAATGAAGAAAACTTTAAAAAGCTGGGGTTATAGGTCAGAGGTAAAATATTTTGGGTTCAATTCGCACTATAAAAAAAATCTAAAACTCAGCAGCTAATATTTTTAGAATATTTGATTGCTTTGCTATTAGATATAATTTTATCTTTCTGAACCAACACACACACACACACACACACACACACATACACACACACACACACACACACACACACACACACACACACACACACACCCCACAAAGGATAAATTTAGCTGTCTGTACCATTTTGCAGTTTTAATACTACCTTCCATATCAGCAATGTGCACCTCACAGTAGAGGTTAAATTGGTGTGGAAAAGAACGGGAGGTAAAAAGTGACTATAAAAATTGCTGCTGGAGTTGAGAAACATCAGAAGTATTGCAAGCCCATAAATGCTTTTTACCTATTTCCCATGATTATTTCTTACCTATCAAGATTCTGTGACTTCTCCAAACCTAGCTATAGTAGAATCTTTTTGTGTCTAGGAAACAAGGCAAGTTTGCAGGACAATCAATGCTGATGTTACTTTAAGACACGTGAAGAAAAGTGGAAACAGTACACATCATTTCAGTTCAAACTCTTAAATTTTTTGTGTTGGACAATTTTGAAGGCTAGATCTGTTTTTAGGTTCTTGTCCGTATTGTATTTATAGAGATTATAGGTGGAAGACCATATTTTCCTGCATTGTAAATAAAAAGTAACTCTGGTGTTTTTTTATTTAAATACAATTTCTTGTCTGCCTGGATTGAAAGACTCAAATGCTTAGAGAATGAACACCAAACTTACAATGCTGTATATCCCCTGGAGAGACACACACATACTCAGGGCTTGGTGTTTGTTGAAGCAGTAAGTGTATGTTCCCCCAAATAGCATACACACAAAGTACAGATCAACACTGGGAATTTGAGTATGCCCTTTGACACATAGGACACTGACCATATTGGGCAAAGATGACATGATAATATGTCTACAATAATTGCATAGAGTCCACTAAATTCAAGTACTTCTATGGAACAGTAATTATTTTTTATTTTTTTCTTTTTAATCCATACCTTATTAAGATTATACAAAGATTGAGAATAATTTTTAATAAGCTCTAACAGACATGTAGTATGTTCTTATAAGAGTATAGTGGGTTTTCTCTCTGCAAAGTTAGATCCACCCCTAGAGAGCAGAGACTCTACTTTGTTGACAATTTTATTTTATTTTTATTTCTCTGTTGGGGGGATGGGGATTGAACCCAGGGGCATTCTACCTCTGAGCTACACTCTAGTCCTGTTTTTTAATTTTTATTTGGAAACAGGGTTTCACTAGGTTGATGAGAATCTCATTACTTGCTGAGACTGTCTTCAAACCTGCCATCTTCCTGCCTCTGCCTCCCAAGTACTGGGGTATGTGCCACCAAACTTAACTCCTATCTTTTAAACTCAAGAACAGCAATATAGTGGTGCAGCTGCAACTCTCATTTCTCAAAGACTCCCTAGTATAACCAGATTCTAAAAACTCAGAGAAAAAACCTCTTTAACTTTTCTAATAAGCCTTGGATTATTGGAAGGGTACAATATTCTTTGGATCTAGCAGGTATATTTTCTCCTATAGTTGAAGATAACTGGGAAGATAAGGAGTGGGGCTGAGGGAAGATGTGGAAGGAGGAATATTTTCAGAGGGAAAAAGTCTCTGGTGTCTTTACTGAAAATTAATTTCCAGTTTACCACATCACAGAACTTTCTATGTGGTTAAGAAACAAGAAGTTTCACTCAAATAGGGAAGAATTTAACAAGGAATATTGGAAAAGGCAGGGTTTAAAGAAACCAGCAAGTAATTGAGCAACACTTAAGGGCCTATTATACTATACAGTTGCTACCATCCAGGACTGGAGGGAGTTTCCTCAAAAGGGTAGCTGTATGGGAGTGTAACTTGACTGGAGCCTGATTTGTGGTAGAGGGACACAGACAGGCACACAGAAACTAAATAATCACTCTCTCCTCCCACTGCCCAACCTCTTATCAGTATCAACAAGAAGTCAGAAAGACTTTGATAAGACCTTTGGGGTCTGGCTTCCCATATGCAGAATCAAGTCTGGAAGTTTAGACCATGTGTTTGGAAAATCAAGCTAGCTATCTCATTAAACATTTCTTTCCACCAATTCACTTCCACTCACTCCCAAACCAGATCCCCAGCAGTAGCCCAGGAGGATCTTCAGAGAAATGTTACTTTTTTATCATATAGGTAATTCCATGATTTAAGAAATACAATCTACCAAATTCTGACTTCCAGAGCAGATCAATGAAGAGGTATTACACTCACTGCAAAAGGATTTACACAGAATTCCCTTTACACAGAGCTCCCTTAATGAAGTTATAAATCTGCTTTATACAAAGGAGTTTAGGTGTATTATCAGTTACATGAACCAATAGATGGGAATCTGCTACTCATGCATTTAATAAACCTATGTGTGTTAGAAAACCTCTAGTTTCTATAACTGTGCTACTGTTACCTGCTTTAGGTAACAAAGCAAAAAGTCTTTTTGTTTATTACCACTAGCTAAGAGTACTATTTATGAAAATAATTGTTTTAATAACTATCCATCTTTTTTTTTTCTTTTGTAGTGAACTATCTGGGGGTAAAAATAGGGCTGCTATGACTTCAGAAATAAGGGAGTAGAGCATTGTCTTTAATTTATTGATTACTGAGTTGCAGGCTGCATTTGCATGGTTTTCTCTATATTGATAAAGAGAACAATAACGAACTTGAAAAATGAATGGAATGTGACAGATGTTAACTTCCCCTAGTAGTTTACTAACATTCCTTTAGCAAGAAAAAAGGAATGGAATTAAGGCTCATGGTGAAAATGAGATAATGGGACTCCTTAAGAACTGTAACTCTAGAAGTTTTTAGATATTTACTGGTAAAAATTGTTTTTCCCTTTCCCTTTGTCAGTAATGCCTCCCCTTACAGTAATTCCATTTTGTTTTTTAATGCACATTAGTTTTGACAATTATACATTTCCTCTTTTGTTTGCTTTTGAAAATAAGAGATTTCTCCTTAAAGATAAAGACAGAAAGGTGCTAAAAATGAGAGTGGAAAATAGATGCCCAAACCAGAATTTGTACTGGGAAATTCCAAATGATGTTACAGTTCCCAGAGGGAAGTATTTACTTATATAAGTATTTATATAAGTAATTTATATAAATATATAAATTATATATATATAATATATATATTTATATTTATATAAGTATTTATATAAGTTATTTATACAAGTAAAACTCAGGAAAATTCTAGTCTCACTGTTTTGATCTATATACACTTTCTCTAAGGACCTTGTCACTTGCCATGAAAGTTCCTCTTTACTCTTGAGCTTGATGGGGTCCTTCCTTTATAAAAATGAAATCTATGATAGCAATGATAACACTGACTTTCTATGTTTATAAGACTTACTTTTTAGTGACTAATTACTCTTATTTTAAAAGGCAGGATTTTTCTTCATATCTACAAGAAAATCCATAAATGGAAATGCCTTCTTCATGGAGTTCAAAAGTCACATCATTAGCTTCATGACCCCATTCAGTATCCAGGATCTAATAGCTCTACTGTAGATATTTTATATATAGCAGGTACAACCTCATGCCCCCCAAAAGGCCAAAGATAAAGCCAGAAAACACCAAGGTTAGCAGTTGGGAGGTAGAAACAGAATGTGAAGGCAATCATTTATTTAAAACACATGAAGCTTGGAATTTTCACTTTACAATAAAAGAAAAGACAGGCAATGTTAAAATGTAGCAGTTTTTAATGCTAAAAGCATTCTAAAATTATTGAGTGTTTTATTGCATTATTTTTCAGAAAACTATAGAGCTCCCCAGGCTAGAAAAACACTTCCTGAGTAAGTAGTTTCCACCTTTGTATACCACATTTATTTTTCTATGATGTTTTAAATCTCCATCTGATAATAACCAAAATCTTATAATAGCCACTCAAGTATAATGCTAATGAGAGTTATAGTCAAGTGTATGCATCACTCCCCGTCACTCTCATGTTGTAACACAGGGACCTTTAAGGAATTGAACTAGAAAGTTATTAGAAATTTTTCTGAGCATGATTGTCATCATTAGCTATTGAAAAGCAAATGTGAAACCATAAAGGTCTAAAACACATTATTAAAATATTGAGGCTTGTAACAGAGACACACATCTTTAGTATGCTCTTCATATAACCTACAATCCTTAATTCAAGCAACTGAGATAATATTTTATAGAAAAAAATCCAGTTTATAATCAGGACCACACACTTTGTAATGCACCACATAATACCAACAACCGCTACTTCAATAAATTTATGTAAAGAATATTCACTGTGGGGAAAATCACACCAATTGTGTTTTCTTTCTGATGTCAAATAAGGCCATTCCCATCTTCATTATCTACATCTTCCTAGTTTGAGGTAGGTTGCATGAAAAACTCCAGTAAGAGCAGAATTATGATTGAAGATGTTGAAGCACGTTGAAGAAGATAATTTTCATAAATTTCATATTTTGGACCAATTCAAAGGGAAACCATTCCAAGAGAATCGATAGGGAAAGCCAGCCAAAACTATGTACAGAATATTGCTTTTCATCCTTTAAAACACAACCTTCTATGTGTCACAACTGAATGCCTGGAGATGTCAAAAGGGAAAGAGAAAAATGCTTGCCAACGTTATAAAACTGGTAGCTTGAAATAAATGACATTCAGACACTCTGAAAGTATTATCCTCATGATAGATTATACTTCTGGAGGAATTATGATGCCACTATACAAAGTTTCACCAATCTTAACACAGCTATGCTGCCTTCTTTTGAAGCCCTACCAAAACTTGGTGCTAATTTTTTAAATGATGTAAGATCAAACAGATTTTCAACAAACCTCTAGAATGGTATGTTGAAAGACCAGTTTTCTCTACTTTAAAGAGGAAAGATATGGGAACATCAGAAATAGGATGGCAATTGTAATAGAAAGGAGTTAAGTCCCACTCTTTGGTAATTAGAAAGGACTTTTGTGGACAAGGATATTTCAGGTGTAAAGTTGGCATAGATTTTCTGTACTGATGGGTGGCTTTGAGCAAGGGAAAAAGGATGGTACCCTAAAATAACAATGAACTGGTGCCAGAGCCAAAAGAGTGAAGGTCTGAATTCAATTGAGGTGAATTCAAAAGAAAATTTCTGGGTTTAGCACATGCAGTAAAATCCTCAGAAATGCTGAGAGGTTAAATAAAGAAGAAGTAAGGGCATTTCAAACCTCACTATACTGCATAAGAAAAAGAGTAAGGCATTAATTTTAATAAACTTTACCCACTTGTACATTGAGTTTTTCCAAGAATTTTGAGTCAGTGGGTACATGGTGCAATTCATTTCTTTTTTAAATAGACTTTTATTAGTTCATTGCAATTATACATCATAAAGAGACTCAAAGTGACACGAAAATATTTATACACAGCACTTGGTGTATTTTACTCTAGATCCCACCCCACCCCCACACATGTTAATAAGATTCATATATGGACATAGAATTATTTGAACTGTTTCCTTTATCATGTCTCCTTTTGCTCCTCTTTATCTCCCTCCCCCCAGTCCTCTTCTACTTTTCTACTGGCTTCCCTCCTCATTTTCATGAATTCCTTCTGTTTCCTATTTTTTCTTTAGCTTCCACATATTAGAGAAGACATACTTTCTGAGACTAGCTGAACTCACTTAACATAATATTCTCTAGCCCCATCCATTTTCATGCAAATGACATAATTTTGTTCTTCTTTATGGCTGAGTAAAATTCCAGTGTGCATGGTACTGTTTATTTCTGATAATTTGCAGTACCTTTAAATATTTTTATATATTTACTATAATTTTTGTGGTACTGGGGATTGAACTCAGGGGTGTTCTACCTCTGAGCTATACCCCTGTCCCTGTTTTATTTTAAAACAGGGTCCCACTAAGTTTCAGAGATCCTCATTAAGTTACTGAGGCTGGCCAGGGACCTGATATCCTCCCATCTTAGCCCCTGACCACTGAGATTATAAGCATGTACCACCATTCCCAGCTTACTATAGTATTTACAGTTGTGTGGCTAGTAGTAGACATGGAATACTGGGAAAGAGGAATGGAATAAATATGTCAACTAGCAATATTCCAGAAAACTAATTATCTGGCATAATTTTTTAAAAGTGTAAATATGTGTATATTATATATTATAAATATATTTAAATCCAAAATTTGTGGTTATTGCTACCAGTATTTTCCTGTTTATCATCCTCATAAGCCAAGGCCCTAAAAAGATGTCATTTAACTGAGATCACACTTGCTCTAAGTGACCCCAGTCAAATTCACACTGATATTCATATTTGGGTTCTGAATTCTTCATTATAGTTTATCACTAACTATAACACAGGCTGTGGAAAAGAATTTACATACATAATTATGGAAAAGCAATTAGTAATTGTTTGGTCATTTTAAAATTTTGTTTTGTCCATCTCAAAAAAAAAAGAGTTCTCTTAATGATAAACTTGAATTCCAGAGAGATTTCAAATATATGACATATATACCTGAAAATATTTCAGTAGAATTCTAATTCCCTGACTTGTTAATAGCTAACAATGGAAGCTGATGCTCACCAAGAAGAGGTATAAATTCATCAAAGACTTAACAGTTTTTCCTACAAGCTAGTAGAGGAATTGTCCCTTGAGATAAGCTAAAACATTATTTGCAGTTACATCTGCTTGCAGTCAGCTGAATAATTTTATGTAAAGTGGATTAACAATCACCTATAGGTCATATTCTAATAAGACACTTTGCTACTTTTCTCTGTTTTATTCCTACCCATGTAAATACACAGATGACAAAAATCATCCAAAATCAAGAACTAAGATCAAAGTCAAAGCTATCAAGATAAAATTTAATGAAGATAAATCTAAATCCCTCATTATTCTTCAAGTAAGTCAATAAATAGTTCTCTCCAAAAAGAAGTAAGCATTTTTGTTAATTGGAACTCAACATAAACCAATAAAAAGCATTAATGAAATTTTAATATATACTAAAAGAAGAAAGACTATCGTTAAAACCCCATATTCTACCTTGTTCAGATCATATGTAGTCTGATTCATTTATTTTGGTTGCTATGTTTTAAAATGTAATGTGAGGAAACGGTAGACAGTTTTGATGATAGCTAGGAGGCTAAGAAACCTTGCCATTTTCTGTAAGAAATGTTGGGAGAAATTAGAGAGAAATAGAGAATATATAGCAGAGATGTGAGAGCTATTAGAAGAGAACCCTTAGAACTCAATAGGAGAATTACTTTAAAATTAGTAACTTCAATGCACAGACAAATCTTTGGAAATTTTGTAAGAAACTATGTTAATATCAGGGAAAAGCTTCTTATGTTTTATAATCATTCAAAATTGGGATTTGGTTCAAATCTGTGAGTTTCTTGTCATGGGATGATCAAGTACAGAGATGATGGAAAGTTGATCTGTCAGCTCCCTTCTCAAACCAAGGATGTGTTTTCTATGCATTTTGATTCTACCTTTTTGAATGAGGAGGAGGTTCTGCTTGAGAGTCTGTTTCTGCATTGTTTCACACATCCCTGTGGGCTGTATGCAACACTCAGCAGAGACTGAGGACACTAACTTCAATGCCAGGGAAGTCATTCAGAGGACAAATGATCTGAGGAATCCCAGCGGTTTGAAGGCAAGTCTTTGAAGGGCCCCTCTGTGTCATGCCTCAGATCTGATTTGACTGGTTTGCTGCAATCTGATTAGATGAGATTCCTTGAAGTGAGAGGGCTGCAGCTTAACTCTCCCTGGTGACTTTTCCCTTTGGCCAACAGCCTACTTTATCTCTTTGTGGCAATAAAGATAAAAACCCAGTTCAGTTTGTTTTAAAAAGCATCACACCCACGGTCCTCCCCAAATCCTCTCCTCATACACACAAATCTACATCAGCTTCCTAAATGATGCATACCTGGGCAGCATGAGATAAAATTTCCCTCTTTTTATCTAATCTTTTGTGCTCTGTAATAAATAAATCTTGTAAAGCTCCAAATGTTGATGAGCAGTGATGGACCCTTTCTAATTTTATTTATTTTTATGCTTTTATTGGTGCATTATAGACTCACATCATAATGTAAATCACAGTGATAGTGACATGCACTTATGAGCTTTCCCCCAACTCCTTCCTCACTCCTTCCCCTCCCCATATATGATACTGATATTGGCATTCATGTTTTCACATATGTAGATAATATCAATGGAAGTGATTTCTTCATTTATCCTCCCTCTCCTATGAGACCGTAACCTAGATTTTTCTGAGATGATTTCAGCCAATATGAGCTGAAAGGAGGCACCAAGAGTCGATCAGTTAAGGCTTTGCTAATCTCTGGTATTCCTAACAAGTTTAAGCATGTTGATGCTTGAAACACCCATTGCTAAAGGTAAAGGGTAAGATAAACTACTATATTAAAATAGATTCCTACATATATGTTAAAAATCAATTCTAATCTTCATGGTGACTATTTTAGTTGCCTATTTCCATTCAACAAATTCCATAAACAAATTTAGTTGCCTATTCCCATGTTTTGTTTTGTTTGCTTGCTACACAGGCTGTACTATATTCTGAAAACTCCCCTGTAGATCTTCTTCCTCTGCATTCCCAGACTCTCCAAGGTGCCTGTATTCTTGCTATCTTGCAGTTCTCAGTACACCAACACTACCTCACCTCACTCTTCTAATTCCTTGGACTGGAGCTACTGCCACAAGGTAGAGAGATGGGATAGTTTTTTTCCTTTCAACTCTTATAATTCTTTAGGTTACCATATTTTCACCTGAAGTTTCTATTTTATAATATTGCTTATTAAATTGTAGAAGTTCTCTGAAAATAAATTCAAAGAGAATTAAACACAAGAACTCAATACATATTTTCCATATTTATTATTAGCTAGTGTCTCTGGTCAGAGAACAGGCCAAAAAAAATCTCCCATACCAGTCTCAAACTCATGATGAGCTTTGGCACAACCTCATCATAGTTATTTACTTTTCTAGTATTCTCAAGGAACTGATTATTAGTCACCAAATATCCTTTCTTTGGCCCCAGGAAGCAATGAGGTACTCATGAAAATAGAGCTGTAGATAAACTATCATCATTTGAATTCCTAAGTGGGCAGATCATACAAGGCCGGTTGGACCCTCACTTCATTCTCCAGAAAGCACTGGTCATTAGAAATATCATTATTTTTAAGTAGAGAAATAAAAAATTAATAGACCAAAAACCTTGGCAGGTTTCATATACAGTGACTTTTGTTTGAACTATAATCCTAATTCTATATACTCTTCTAGTCAAATTTACCAATAATTTTTATTCATGTGGTTTCTCAAGAATACAACTCCATGTTTCTGGTTCTCTTTTTCATCTTTTTGCTGATTTTTCTTGTTTCAGATTATGTGGAAATAATTGAGAGATTTTGTCAAACTGAAGAATTATCTTTTAATTACCCAGAACTAAATCCTAAAACTAAAAATAACCAAAAATCTGACATGATTTTCATAACTTTTATAATATGTAAAAACTGAATTGGTATTGTTTAACAGAGTTAAACCAAAGTTAACTAGCTTTCATTTCACTAAGATACTCAGGCTACCAAGTATTTATCAGCCAGGCCATCCCTATTATCAACACCCTGAGCTCCTGTAAATACCTGGCCCACTGATAGAATCAATTTATTTTAACTGAAATAAATAGTTATACTGCAAAATAAAAGAGAAACAGAAACTTTATGTGTAAAATGAAGGCATATTAACATGGATACCATCTGTACTATATCTATCTCATAAAACATATTCCAAATGATTTTTCATTAATCAATAATTCCCAAGATGAAAATAATTTGCAAGAATACAGCTGAACTAGTAAAGCCAACAACAACAAAAAAGATCTAGTAGAAGCTCCTGGGGGAAAAAAGCAAAAAAAGATTGTATATGTTTATGTTTGTATATGTATATGATCTCTGTTTCATTTTGGATATTAACAATTTGTGTCTTCTCTCTTTTTTTCTTAATTTGGGTAAAAACTTATTGATTTTGTTGATCTTTTCAAAGAAGTATCTTCTGATTTTGTTAATTTTCTCTATTGGTTTCCTGTTTCTGATTTCATTCATTTCTTCTCTAATGTTTATCTTGTCTTTTTTCTGTTTACAAGAGATTTAATTTATCCTTAAGATGGAAGCTTAATTTAGTTATTTTAGATCTTTCCCTTTTTTTGTGGTTGTGTGTTACTCACAATTGAATACAGGATCAATATACCTCTGAACTACACTCCCAGCTCAATTTTATTTTTATTTTCAAACAGGGTCTCACTAAGTTTCTGAAGCTGGCCTGAGATCCTCCTGTCTCAGCCTCACAACTACTAGGATTGCAGGCATGTGCCAATACCCCTGGATCTTTCCTCTTTTCTAATATATACTTTAAAGCTACAGATATTTCTCTGAACACTGCTTCTACTACATCTCCCAATTGATACTATTGATAACTGTGTTTTAATTTAGTTCAAAATATTTTTAAATTTCTCTTGAGATTTTTTTTCTATCATCAATGTGCTATTTAGAAATATTGTTTATACATGAAGGTATACTACCAATCTCACTAACTTGTGTAGGGAAGGACAAGGCGGGGGGGAGGAGTGATGTGGAAGAAAATACACAGACCTGTACACAGACCTGTGTGCATGTATGTTTTTGTAACATTGAACCTCACTATGATGTATAATTGCAATGTACTAATAATTTTTTAAAAATATGTTATTTAATCTCCATGTATCTGGGGATTTCCCAGCTATCTTTCTGTTATTGATTTCTAGCTTAATTATTTCTATCAATTTATTTCTAATGTGGCCTGAGAACAGGCATTGCAGAATTTCTAATAAATTTATGAAGCTTTCTATTTAGCTCAGAATGTAGTCTATTGTGGTGAAAGTTCCATGTGGATTTGAGACGTGTAATCTTCTGTTGGTTGAAGTAGTCTAGAGTCAATTGTAAGTAGTTACATGATAGTGCTGTTGAATTCAAATATGCCTTTATCAATTTTCTGCCTGGTATATCTGTACATTTCTGAGAGAGGGGTATTAAACAATCTAAGTAAAATGGTGGACTTACCTATTTCTCCTTGCAATTTTATCAGATTTTGCTTCATGTCTTTTGATAGTCTATTGATAGGTATATATAAATTTAGGATTATTATGTCTTCTGAGAATATTGACTTCATCATTATATAAAGCTTATCTTTATCATTGATAATTTTCCCTATTCTTAAATCTGTTGTATATGAAATTAATGTAGCTATATCTGCTTTCTTTTGATTATCATTCATGTGGTATATCTCTTTCCATTCTTTTAATCTATCTGTGTCTGTATTTTAAGCAATTTCTTTTAGATAAGATATAGTTGGGCCTTGTTGTTTTATTACTCTGACACTTTGTCTTTAAATTGGTGTATTTGACATTTAAGATGGTGGTTGTTATTTTTGGATTGACATATGCCATAGTAATACTTTAAAATTTTCACTTTACTCTCTTTCCTGCATGGTGTTCTCTGAACTTCCTGTTTGTGGTTTATTGTCTGCCATTAGTTTAGGAAATTTTTCAGTCAATACTCTTTCAAAATATTATTTCTGTTCCTTTCTCTCTTCCTTTTGGTATCCCTGTTAAGCATATGTTACCCCTTTAGTACTTGTCCCACAGATCTTGGACATGTTGTTCTTCTTTCTTTTTTTAAGTCTTTTTTTCTCTTTGCCTTTTAGTTTTGAAAGTTTCTCTTATCACATCCTCAAGCTCAGAAATTCTTTCCCTAGCCATGTCCAGTCCAATCTACAAATTAGTCCATCATAGGAATCCTTACTTCTTTAGTGTTTTTGATATTTAGCACCCCTTTTTCATTCTGATTCTGATATTTATAGTCTCTTCAACTGTTTTTTGCCTTACAAACTTTTATTAAAAGGTGAGCATGATGTACTGAGTAAGAGTAACTGTTATAAGTAGGCCTTTAGGAACTTAGTGGTGCAGTATGCAAGAGGGATAGCCATCTATGGTTCTATGATTAGGCCTCCCTCTTCTTGTGAACCTGAACCCCTAGAATGTGAGCATCACCAGTGCTTTGTGGGTCCTGCTTACTGCCTCGGTGGTTTAGGATGGATAGATAGGGTTAGAGTTCTGTGTTTCTTCTCCTTCACCTGGAAGGTTAGAGAGAGATGAAGCTGAACATTTCTCTTCCTCCAGATAGGATAAATTCTGCTAAAACTCTAGCAGGTTGGGCTCTCCTGACGGCAGACCTCAAGAACAGATTGCTCTGCTAATTTTCAAGATGTCTCTTATTCCCCACCCTTGCAGTGAGTTCCAGGGTTTCTTTTGGAATTTTGTTAGTTTGTTTACCCTCTAATATCTACTTTAAGGACTTGATAGAGCTCCAGAAGATGAAACTTACAAAAGTGAGCAAGGGAGGGATTACCTTACCAGGTCTTACATTCGAGAAATAGAGAAATAAGGTCATTAAAATAGATTCTATTCATAAGAGTTTATATTATTTAAATTATAGAAATATACATGTACAAATAGTTTATTAGTATAATTTATAATAGAGCAATATGTGAATAGCTAGAATGATGATAAAATTTATATGCAGGCTTGCAATGGATATTAAGAAAAGCACGTTGAAAAGCAGAGTAAGATGCTTACGATATAGTATCAAATGAAGAAAGCTAAGAACAAAATCATTTCTATTTAAAATAGATAAAGAAAGGAAATAGGTGAAATACTGAATATGCATATTAGGCTTCTTTTTTAAAAATTATATATTTTGATAAATGGGTACCATAAATGACTTTTAAAAATGCATCACTGATACTTTTATATGTAAAGCTTAAGACACCATACTAGTCTTTGGAGTAAAATGAGCTTATTTCTTAGCAATTTAGCTTAAAATTTTGAATCATAAATATCAGTATCTGAGAGAAATATAAATGTCATTGTTGACGTGGTGGAGTATGCCAGCATTAATGGGTGCCAGGTTATTCCCCTTGCTATAACATGTATTAAATGAATGGCTCTCCAGAGGCTTTCTGAAATGGAATCAGGTGTTAGTTTAAACTAGGTATTTATGGTCCAACAATGCAGAGAATAAAAGGGTTGGAACAGTAGGCAATTTCTATAGAGAAAGGATTTTAGTAATGTGGCTGGGTGCAAGGCAGTATCAAGGCAGGCTTGCATTCAATCTCATTCATTCGGCACACAGTAAAAGATGCATGTGCCTAAATCCAAGAGAGTAGATAAGTCTGACTTGAATGTGTTTCTCTTTTGCTATAATACTTTTTTTCTTAGTTCTTTTTCAATAATTCCTTGCAGCTTCAGCTTGCGCACAATGAATTGTTAGCTTCTTTATTAAAGGAAAGGGGGAGGGGGAGAAAACACCAATCTTTAAAGTTGATGCCAAAGAAAACAACTTCTTTTGTGCAAAGAGGGATCGATAATGGTTTCTGTGTTCAAAATTCTTGTTTGTATTTTCTATTGATGTGTACAAAATCCTAGACATTTGGCTTTCAGTGTTGTTTAGAAATTTTCTTTCAGGAAGAAGATGGAGTAATTTTAACCATCCTTGACCTACTTTAAAAAAAATTCTATTCTTCATTTAATACACACATTTCAACAAAAGGGAAACTATCATTGTCTGTCTACACGCAAAACATTTACTAACTTAGGTCTTATTATTTTCCCCAGGGCAATAAATACAATTATGAATGATATCTAATTCTATTTTAGGATCAGGAATTTTCAAACATGATAATTGCTTACCTATAGCCTACTCTGCTTTTGATTATTATGGGAAGATGATCATCTCACTTCAAACAAGTGCATAAGCAGAATGGAGGAAAGCATATACTCCTTTCATGATGAAGGTCTCTTTTTCCCCATCCTTGGGCCTTGATTGCTTTTGTACCAAACTGGGAGGAGAAATACCCAATTCCATTGAGTGTCTAGTTTCATCATGAGTGGTATGCATCAAAAGGCTATTTTCCTTGAGAGACTTATAGACTGAAATGGCAAACAGAAACCAGCAAATTGCTGCATATGGTGGCTGAATGGCATGATGATTTAATCACATTCATTAACTTCTACCTGGATTTTACTTACCTGTGTGCCAGCTGTAACTAAAATACATACAAGGAGGCTCACCTTATGAAAATAAACTTGATACTGTTTACTTGATACTCTTTACTGTTTAACAGTAAACTTGATTTATTCTTTCATTTATTCAACAAATACTACTCAGTGCATACTATAAGTCAGGTACCATGGTATGGAAAAAAGGTGAGAAAGACAGGTTTTATTTTTGCCCTCTCAGAACTTAAAACTAAGAGACAATTATGATATAGAGTAATGTGCTATTTAGAGAAATATGGAGCTAAAGGCATAAATTTCTAGGTTAAGATACCCTAGAAACAGCAGGTATATTACTCAAGCATCTTCACTGAAAGAGATTCAGTGGGATAGATATAGACAGGCAAACAGATAGATAGACAGATAATAGATTATAGGTAGATAGATAGATAGATAGATAGATAATATAGAATCATACAGTAGTGGCCTTTTGAGTTCTGGTTTATTTAACTCAGCATCATATCCTCAAGTTTCATCTATCTTATAGTGCAAAGGTAGCCTTTTTAAGGCTGAATAATCTCAATGTATACATATACTATGTTTTCATTTATTATAAACATGTTTAGTCTATACTTTATTGATGGTAGTTAAAACAGGTATTTTTAAATCCTTATCTGTTTCAACATCTGTTTCATTTCAAGATTGTACTTTACTTTCTTTCTCCATCACCCCCTACACCCACCCAGAGATTTTTTTTTTTTTTTTTTTTTTTTTTTTTTTTTTTTTTTTTTTTTTTTTTTTTTTTTTTGCGGTACCGGGGATTGAACTCAGGGGCATTCTACCTCCGAGCTATACCCCCAGCCCTATTTTTTATTCTTTATTTTGAAACCGAGTCTCACTAAGTTGCAGAGTGCCTCACTAGGTAGCTGAGGCTGGCCGCGAACCTGGATCCTCTGGTCTCAGCCTCCCGAATGCTGGGATTACAGCGTGCGCCACCACGCCCGGCTCCAGAGATGTTATTTTGATTTGGCTTGTATTACATATTTGGACCTCAAACTAAGTGAATTTTTTTTTTCTAGATATTTTCTGGATTGGATAGGTTTGAGTTCTGTCTTGGATATTGTAAATGTTAAATTTTGGAGATACTATATTATGTTACTTTGGAGATTCTGAGTTATGTTATAATTCATTGATAAGTATCATTTTTTCCAGATAATATTCTTGCTTTGGCTTGAACTTCTAGCTCTGTTTCTTGATCAGTCTCGATTCTACACATACACAGCTTAGAGATCAATGAAATGGAGTAAGCAGAACATAGAAAATTAGTATCCGACCCTTTTCCTTCTGGGATTCGTGTCCACTCTTTAGTATTCACAGCTTGCAATATTCAGAGTTCTGATTTCTCAACCGGAAAGTTTGTAGAGGTTTTCGTGTGTAACTTGCTACAGCTCTGCTCACTACATGGACTGTAGTTAGCACCAGACTAGAAGCCATGAGAGGGAAATTTACTTTAGAGCCTCCTCATCCCTGTGAGCATGCTTTCCCCAGCAGCAGAATGTTTGCTCTGTTCACTCTCCTTCAAAGAGTTGTATAGTAGTTCCCACTTATCTACAAGGGAGAAATTTCAATGACTCTGGTGGATACCATGGATAATGCTGAGTTCTATATATACTTTGTATTTCCCTATAAAAACATATCTATAGTAAGGGTTAATTTATAAACTAAGCAGATAACAAGAGTAATCACAATATTGAAATAGAAAAATAATAGTAATATATAATAATAAATGTTTATTAAAATTTATAATTTGTTTATTGATGGAGTTTCCATTTAATATTTTCTGTGATGAACTATGGATAACTGCAACTGTGGAAAGTGAACCGCAGTTGAGGGAACACCACAGAACCTTCACAGTGTGGCTTTTGTATTAAGTCTGGGTTTTATAGTTATTTTCTACAGGGTGTTATCTTGTGAGGCCTTAGTGTGTGTCCCTCCATATATATTTAATCAAAAAGGTAATAAATCTCTGTGATAGCAAAGAGGTACTTCTTTCTCTACTTGGTTCAGAAAAGCTATTAAACTTGCACCTCACCCCAACTTTAGCTACATTTATTGATTGAAAATCTTAGTTTGGAAACAATCCAAATACCCATTGATGAATAAGATGAATAAACAATTAATGAATAAGCAAGATGCAGCAAAAGCATAAAATGAAATACTATTTGACCATAAAAAGAATGAAATACTGATACACTACAACATGAATGAACCCTGAAAATACTAAGTAAAGTGGAAGAAGCTAGACATTAAGTCTGTATGATTCCACATATTATATAATTCCATTTATATTAAGTATCTATAATAGGCAAATCTATTGAGAAAGAAAGAAAATTAGTGATTGTCAAAAGGAAAAGGAATAAGGAGTGACTCCTAATGGCACAGAATTTATTTTGAAAGTGATCAAAATGTCCTGGAATTAAACAGTGGTGATTGTTGCACAACCTTGTGAATATACTAAAAAACACTAAATTTTACACTATAAAACAGTGAATTTTATGCTATGTGAAAAAAAAAGGAAATCTTATTTTGGTGATTTAATGTTCAATAAGTGTCCATGTGAAGCAGAAAGTTGAAGCACTAATAAATAGATAAACCCTTTTAAAAAGGCCCCACAACTAGGCAAGGTCTTACGCACTATGATTCTTAACAAGATTTCAAACTTAATACTCCTGGAAATGTTTAACAACCGAAGGGTTAGTAATTCAACATCAGCAACATCAGCATGGCCGGTACTTCATTCACATATGACCCTTAATATTATGTTTCTTCACACCCTTCATTTAGAGAACACTATGGCTGTAAGGGAAGAGAAGAATTGTATTTACATTATTCTCCCATCCAATTTTTAAGTTATATGTGATGAAATATGAGTAAAAAAATACATCACTATGTTGTAATAGTCATTACTGTTCAAAATATTAAATATTTTACATTAGGCATTTTTATCTTCTAGTAGAAAAAGACGTGAAATAATGTCACTATATTATTCAATATGGCAATCCTAAGTCTAGCAAATCTAAGAGGAAAGAGGCAATAATATATCTAAAAATTTTAAAGAAATTCAAAAGTGTTTCTTCGATATTAATTCTTAAAATGTTTATATCTTCGCTACATTTTACTTTAGTCTCCTAGTCAATTCCACTATGGGGTATCATTCATTCAAAAAGCTGAAATAAAGTGGAATTATTTAATCTCACAATGAATAAAAGAGCATACATGTAAAATTCATTAAATTACAACCAAAAATGAGTATTACTGTAGTCCACGATGAAATTCCTTTTGTCCTCACTCAGCTACTATGTTACCCCAAAAGTATATTCTGTTCTACTTTCTTACAGCATAGATTATTTTTGCTGACTGTGTTTGAAATCTGTATAAATGGAATCACATAGAAGTTATTCTTTTCTTACTTCTTTTAGCTCAGCATTATGTCTTTGATAATGTTCTATGTATAGATAATATGTTAATTCACATTAATGTATAATATTCTATGTATGAATTGGCATTTTTAAACCTATTCTACTTAAATTGAACATCCAGTTTGGGGAGCTTAAAATATTTTTGTAAAAATTCTTATACATGCCTTTTGATGCATATTTGTAGATATTTCAACTGAATATATTGGACTAGACCAAGGGTAAGCATATTTATAAGTTTTGTAACACTGATATTTTTCTAAAGTAGTTCTATCAATTCACATATTCAACAGCACTATACAGGTTTCTTCTATTTCAAATCCTTGTTATTTTTTTTCATTTTAGTTATCCTAGGTTATGTTCCATAAATTTTGATTCCAGTTTTCATTTCCTTGACAATTAATGAGGTTGAAAATCTTTATATATTGGACACTTTTAGGAAGTGCCTGCTTATAGAACTTTTTTCTTTTTAGTTTTCTGTCTGTCTAATTATTCGTAAGCAGTATTTATATTTTTAAGTACTATTTATTTCTGAACTATTTATTTACTTATTTATTTGTTTAGTATGGAGATTGAAGCTGGGGGCATTCTACCTCTGAACTATACCCTAACCCTTTTTATAAAATAATTTATTTTTAAACAGGGTCTAGAAAAGTTTCTGAGGGCCTCACTATGTTACTGAGGCTGGCCTCAAGCCTGTGATCCTCCTGTCTCAGTCTCCCAAGTACTGAAATTAGAGGCATGTACCACTGCACAAAGCTTAGATGTTTCACATTGCTAATATCATTTTCTGTTCTGTGGCTTGCCCTTTTATTCTTTTGATGAATGTAAATTAATGTAAACTATTTTATGAGTCTTTGACTTCATAGTTTAATGTTTTTATACTCTTATCAGGAAATTTTGATACCCAATTTCTGGAAAAATCTTCTCTATATTATCTCCTAGATAGCTTCTCTTTTTTTGATTTTCATTTTTTATCTTTTAAATGGTAAGAGTAGGTGTTGAGATTCATTTTTCTTCATGTGGCTATTTAACTGACCTAAGACCACTTTTTGAAAAGACCATTTTCCCCTCTATACTGCAGTGTCACATTTGTGGTAATCATTTAACAATAGGTACAAGTTGGTTTTATGCTTAATCTGGTTTATTTGTCTTACTTCTGATAATAACACTGCTTTATTATTGATTTTAATAAATCTTTATCCAAACGTACAAGTCCTTATCCAAAACCATATTGGATAATTTTATAATCCACATTATTAATTTATTTAAAATGTTGAAATTTTTATTGCAACTGAATTGAATCCATAAATCAACCCATGGAAAACTGGCATCTTTTCAATAGCTTCTTCAAACTATGAACATACTATATCCTTTATTTCTTTGTGTCTTTTATTTTTGTCAATAAATTTAATTATTTTATGTAAGAATCTTTTATTATATTCTTCCCCTGGGATTGTATGTTATTTTATAAATAGTATCATTTAAAAATTCCATTTTCCCATTATTTATTGATAGTATATACAAATAAAAATGGATTTCTTTTGAAGACTATTCTTTCACTTCTTCACTTGACAAACTCAAAAGTCACTGAACTTTTTATTTACATCTTTAACTCCCCTCTCCATTTCCATGGATAATACACTAATTCATATTGTACATTGCTCTAGTATTTTCCCTTACTATTCTTCTAACTATTATCTTTATCTACAGATTAGCATAAGTTTAATCTATCTTTGTAAAACTCAAAATTGATCATGTCATTTTCATGATTTAGAAAATTCCACAGTCCATAGATATAATTCCTTAATTTGCAAGGTCATGGATGATCTGATCTCCTATTTATCTTACACTTAACTATGTAAATCTGAGACTAAACCATTACTTAATTACTTATAGTTATTAAACAATTTCTTTTCAATTTTTATGCTGACCAAATGCCCTTTCTTGTACTTATAATGCCCTGTTTTCTTTTCATGTCTACTTGCTGAACTCCTATTCAGACTTTAAACCTTGAATGTCTGTGCTTCTGGGTAGCCATACCTGACATCATTAAGCTGCTATAACCTCTCTCCCCACAACATTTTGCTTATATAGCTAGAAGAGAGTATATATTTATTACTTCCCTATATATATCAACTAATGATGTACATCAAGGTTACTCACTAAATTGAACTTGAGAGGGAGGGAGGGCAAGGGAGTGGGGTGGGAATTTGGGGAAGGGGTCAAATGAGAAATGTGGGCACATATGTCATTATCAATTTGTACCCAACAAAGATGTTTGCTTACAATGCACGAATAATATTAATTAATTAATTAATTAATTAATTAATTAAATATCCAGAACACCTTAAAAACATGAGATGAAATAAAAAACTTTCTCAGATTAAAAGTTTATGACTTCATGGTAGCTTCAAAAGCCTCCAACAAATCAACAAGACTTCTTTCATCCTTCTATTCTGACATCCTCACCATCGCTTCCTATTAGCCCATGAAGTCAGCTGGAGCTCCAGTTATTCCATCTGGAATTCTGTTATTCTGTCCGTTGTTCAGCTTCCAAGAAGAAAGATGGCGATCATAGTTAACAGATACATCTCCCAGCTCTCTTTGTGGGGTATCCCACATAGTCACATAAGATATTTTGCATGCATGTCATTAGCCAAAATATAATCACTTTACCATATTTAGCCATAATTAAGGCTGCAGGATGTAGCCTTTTATTTAGACAATTAGTTTATTGCTCAATTATTTATTTAGTATTGAATAAAGGCAAAATGAGTATTAAGTTAGCACCCAGCAGGATATGCCATATCCTTAAACATACAAAAAAAATATTTCCTATTTATCTTTTTAGACCTTGTGAACTACATGGTGCCTGACATGTACTAGTGAATAAAAGTGTCATCCTCTTACTTATACAAAGCTTAAAATCAGAGAAATAAAATTTTAATCAGTAGTGATTGTAAAATTATGAATGGAAAACAATTAAAAATGAATATGATACTTTAATAATTTACAGTTTGGAGGTAAAATGTCCCCAGGACCTCATGCCCAGGTGGCAACCATGTTCAGGAGATGGGTCCCTGTACGCATGCCAGATACGGCGTATGTATGTGTGTCTGGACCCCACCCAGATGCAGCATCTGGCTCTGATCCTCTCTATGACCCTTTTGCTCTCCTTCTGCTTCCCGTCATCATGCCATAAAAGGACCCACAGCCCCAGCTCCTGGTTGTCAGCCAGCACAAAATGAATTGTACATGTCTGGACTGAATCTCCAAATCCACAAGCAAATAAATCTTTCTTTCTCTAAGTTGTAGTCATCATATATTTTGGGTCACAGCAGTGAGAATGCTGATTGAAACAAACAGCATGTACAAAAAATATCCTTGCCCTAACGGAAAATGGAGGAGGCTCTCTATAAGATTTTTCTAAGGACGTGATTTTAACACGGTTATTGAAAAATACAAAGAATTAACTATTGTACATGAAGCATTCATTAGTCATTTATATCATTTAAGTTCATACAGTAGAAAGTATAATGAACAGTATATCTTTTCGAATCTATATTTCCAAAGCATGGAAATAATTTCAGATACTCAATGATAGTTTTTCAGCAATATTTGATAGAGAAAACTGTCTGCCAAATAGTTTTACATTAATCTGAGGGTTCAGTTTGTAGAACTTTATGCAATCACTTTTTTCCTACTTATATTAGGGATTTTTCTTATCACTCAGTTTTAGTTTAATTCATATTATGTGCTAGAACTAGTAGGAGACAGGCTATCTTCAAAGCTGGTTTTGAAATAGGTAACTCTAGGCTATATCTTAGATTAAGAAAGCATCATTCCTGCTGGTTTATAACGGTGCAGTTCCATACGGTAGCCACTAGCTACATGCAGATATTTATATTTCAATTAAACTTTTAAAAAGATAAAAATGTTGTACCCCAGTCTAACTGGCCACATTTTTATGTTTAACAGCCACATACAACCAGTAGATTCTTTGTATTAAACACCAGAGAACAAATCCATCAGCAACAAAACTTCTATTGGACAGCAATTATCTAGACCACATAAAGTGGAGTGGCCCCTGTGCTTCACAAGAAAATGAAATTTTCTTCATCAAATGGCTGTAGAAAAATCTATGCTGGTTTGGCAGCTGAGAACAGAGGGATGGATGCCAGTAAACCAGCCTTACATTGATTCCTTTCATGTGAAGCACTCCATTTTTATTAAGGAAAACAAAAATTAATCAAATGTAATCCCAGGTGAGAAATCAGAGCTCATCCACTAATAAAGGAAGCAGAAAAAAAATGTTGTCTTGTGGCTCATTAAGCATTGATTGAGCATCATTTTTCTTAAATACATGATCAAGAAAAAAGAGCCCACTGGGACAGAATATGATATCTTCTTTACTTCACCTTGGAAGTTTCTTATTGATTTCCCACTGGTTTCCACAAATGATGATATTCGCAGATATTAACTATATTCTTTTTGCCTCTGGCTTCTAGAAAATAGAGCATGAGACAGGGGTTGAAGTGCTTATACTTTTTTTAGTATGAGAAAGTCCAAGATAGAGAAGATGTAGAAATAAAGAAAGATGAGGCAAGGAAAGACAGAATAATATCAAGAAAAGCAGTACTAAGAAATGCAATTTATAAAAAGATAAGGTACGTCATTCAGCAAATGTTTTCACTTAGTATCTGAGGCTTCTCTAGAAAGTCTACAAGGGGAAAAATAGAGTGGAGAGTTCGTGAAAAGGAAACATTAAGGGATGCTTCTATGGTCTATTTTCTCCCACTCCCTTTTTCCCACTAGTTGACGATAGCATCAAGGGGAGCTGACCGTCTACTTTCAAGATGAGGGGTTTTTTGTTTTGTTTGTTTTTGTGGTACTGGGGATTGAACTCAGGGGCATTCTACCTCTGAGCTATACCCCCAGCCCTATTTTTTATTCTTTATTTTGAAACCGAGTCTCACTAAGTTGCGGAGGGCTTCACTAGGTAGCTGAGGCTGGCCGCGAACCTGGATCCTCCAGTCTCAGCCTCCCGAATGCTGGGATTACAAGCGTGCGCCAAGATGAGTTACTAATCAGTGCAGAAATCCATCAAGCGTGACTATGGATGGGGTAAGATATAGAAAGTCACAGCATATAGTGAATGTGGAATTTGTGGACTCTGAGGTCCAACACAGACTCTAGTCAAATGCAGGATCTTTACAAGGAGCAAAGGAGGCAGATGTGTGACTCAAAATTAACGTTTGAGGTGGAAGGGACTGAGACAGTGATTCAGACAGCTATATCTTCAATATTTCATGACACAATCTTCAAAGCATCTGGGGATTATTAGGAAGAATGGAGGGAGTATGTTCTGGTGGAAATGGCACATTGAAGAAGAAAGACAAAATAGGAAGACAAAACAACCACCAATTGTAAGAGTCATAGGAAAAGCCAGATCCTCGGGGATGAGCCATTTTTGTGTTAAGATAAATAGGGAAATTAAAACTTTACAAGAGTTCAACACAAAGGATAAGTTGATGATAATTAAGTCAAGTTTTACAGCATAGAGTGGTAGGGTCTGGTGGCTTGGGAAGTGTTTAAGTCTGTGTTTGAGTGGGAATTGTAGATAGCTTCATACAATGAAAGGATTTAGGAGCTGAGAGCTCAGGACACCTTTGATGACTGATAGAGGGATGTGGTCTTGAAATAATTTGTATTCCTAGTGGCATATTGCAGGATGAGATGATAAGTGTTGGGGGAAGTGCAATGTCATGCAAAGCCCTGTGTGCCTACTTCTCATCCATGTTCAAAGACTGACTTTTGTGGGTAGGTGGAGGGGTACTGGCACTGGGAGCACGAAAGACTCAGAAGGCACTCTCCCAAACACATGACTCTTCCGATGACATTATTGAGGCATCAGAGGAACAGTCTCTGCCAGAAGGCTCCAGGAAGGGAGATAGTCAGAAGGATGTGGGTGCACCACATGCTCATATTTCTTTTCAACAACATTAGCATTTGTGTGTATCACAGTTGAGAAATATTTACCACTGACTTATATGTTAGTCTCTTGCTGAAAATAGCAATTGTTTCCGCAAAAACAGTCATCTAAAAGTGTTACCAGAACTACTTTTATACTGATTATCTAAATTGTATAGCAAAGGATTCTAGTTGCTTACCTACTCATTCCTGCATAAATGAGAATATAGTAGTTATAGATTTTATCTTTATCTTTTTTTTTTGGAGGGGGGATGAAAGAACTAACATGGAAATGCCCAAATAGTTCTATGCCAAAAGCAGAGATTTTAAATAGAAAGAAATGCATCTTTAATTTTCTGGAATGAATTTTATTTTTAAAATAACTCCATTGCTTTAGGCATTTCTACATTATCTTAGACTTAAAAGTGACAAAATCTTGTGTACTCATTACCATATTTCTAAATATTATATTGGAGTTTGGCATACCAAAATATTTAGTGCATAGGGTATTTTTATTACATAAATCTTTGATAGTCTCATAACATAAATGTTTGTGCTCATTAAAATGCATAGGAGCATGAGTTACTACAAAATTTAGAAAGTTTCTAAAAGCATACAACATGGATAATTATTAATATTCTTAGTAGAGTTGAAATCAAATTATGTTTTGCACAAGTGATGGTGACTTTGTATCCCTTCCTACTTGCATTATGACACTTTTTAGAACTGAATAAAAATCATGTTTAGCCTGCATACCTTTATGTCCCTTCCTGGATATATGACTGCTTACTTCATCTTATGTGCAACATTCAGGGTCCGTTTGGGAGTGGGATCTGGAGGGAAACACACCATAAAAATATAAAAAAGAATTGTCATCTTACTATTTTAGTGGTTAATTAATGTTTTTGATACAAAGTTACCATGTAATGTTTCTTGATTTCTTTGGGGTTCTTTTTATTTTTCTTTATTGTGATCAGCATCAAGTTTCTATAATTTGGTTTCTGTAGGTATCAGAAAAGGTCAGAGAGCTTGGAGAGGCTTGGGTCACTTCAAAGCACATCAGGTTTACTTTCAGCAAATGAACTTGGTGAGGTCGAGCATATTTCTTAAACTTTACATTTTCTTCTAATAAATGTAAGTCATTTAGTATCTCTTTCTTCCTTTAATACCAGATCCCATCAATATTATTTCTATTTAGAATTTTAATTTCAACTTTTTTTCAGAAAGAAAGTAATAAAAAATTTAACAAAACAAACTTATTTAAATGAAATGTACATTCACATTTTATCTTTGTTTTTCCTCACAAGAGCATTCTGAGTTCTACACCTGCCATAATGGTATACTTTATTCATTTCTTTATTTATTTGCTAAAGTTAATGCTTCTGAATTTCTATAAGTGATAAATTCCATTACCCATTTTGTATTAAAAATGTTTTCCTAGTACCTTTACTGTTAAATGATTGTTTGGAAGTGTACATAATTGTTGTTTGATAATCTTTTTTTTCCAGCACTTTGAAGCTATTATTGCATTGTCTCCTCATCCCTATTACTTCTAAATAAATGTCTGTTCTCATGATTATCAGAAAATTTGTTTTTCTCCCAAGAATGTTTTGAGATTTTCTCTTAGCCAGGATGTTCTACAGTTTCACTGTTTGTCTAAGTGGTGTTTACTTTTACCTTGCCTTTTCTATATGCATTTTCTAAATGAAGATTCAGTCCTTCCATTTGGAAATTCCTAAGTTATTATTTCTTGAAATACTGACATTTTCTTTTCCTCATATTTTCCAATTTTAGAGGGGAAAATTAAGTCAGCCTATTATCCAAGTGTTATAATTTTGATATCAAGTTTTCTCTTTCTGAAACTTTCTTTTTCAGTACTCCTTCAATATTGGTCATCTCTTCTCTAGCTCTTACAAACTAAGGCTCCTCAAGGGTTTTTGTTGTTGTCGTTCTTGGTTTTTCTTGTTTTTAATTTCAGTGACTATATTTTTTATTTCTAAGATTTTCTTCAGTATTTGTTTATGACCATGTTTTAACTCCTACCCATCTTTTTTAGTGCTAAAATCATTTGCTTGTCTCCTCTCATGCAAGCATTTTAAGACTTAAAAATACATATTTAAATCTTTCTCAAATTGCTCAAACACAATTACATCTTAAGACTGACATCCCTTGATGGTTCTCTCTCATTATGACTTTCTCATAGTATGCTTTGAAATTTCAGAGGTATGTTTTCAATGTGACTTTTTTGGTTTCTTTGTCTTGTTTAATCTCTCCGTTCTCATCTTTCCATCTGTGACAATCTTACAATTTTCTGTGATGTTTAGAGAGAAGACCAGAGAAAATAGTTGATATTAACTGCCAGTGCCAACTTGAGGGACAATCATATTGCAGATAGTTTTTATAGAAGCCAAGGCTGCCAGTAATAGCTACAACAAAAATATAAATTTTACATGAAAGAAATAAAACATTAGCCCCTGTCTCATTTTTATGGTTCTGGGTGCCATTTACTTAATAGGGGAGGATCCCCTATGTAATATGATTATTGATTAATTCCCTTAATTCATTTATGATATCTGAAATTTTAGGAATAGTTTCACCTATTTGATATAAGATAATAAGTAATTTTTTTCTCCTGGTAAAATATGTTTCTACTTGTGTTGGATATTACTTTAAGTTTATGAATCATTTGTGCACTACAACCTTACTGTGAATCCTTTTGGTGAATTATTTCCTGATATCAGCTTTTGATTAGAAGATACTATGGTTTGGATATAATTTGAATATATCCCCTAAAGAATTCAGATTATAACAATCTCCATTATCATAGAGTAAGAGGGTATACAGTTAGTCTGACAATAGTATGCAGAGGATGGGCAGTTGAGAGGTGATTATAATTAAAATAAGGTCATTAGAGTAGAGCCCCATGACTGAATCTTAATGGTTCTATAAGATGGGGTAGAGAAACCAGAAGGTATGTACACATGTGATTGTTTTCTCTTGTCTGCTGTTATGGCTTAAATATGGTTCAAACATCCCCAAAGGTCCAGGTAACTGAAGTCCAGATCTACAAGTACATGCTGAAAGGTGGTGCCTAGTGAAAAGTCGTTGGATCCTGGTGACATGCCCTTGGAAGGTAGTTTTCATAGAGCTTCTCAGTAGTTCTTGCAAGAGGGTTGTTAAAAAGCTTGAGTGGGGCTCCACCCAGCTTTCTCTTCCCTGGTTCAAGAGGTCATTGCTTGTTCCCACATGCAGTTCTACCACTAGGCTGCCTGTGTATTCTGGCTTGAGGCAAATTGCTCTGAGGCTGCCACAGGCCTGATTCAAGCAAGCCCAGGCACAGCTCATCCCAGTGGCAATACGTGGTGTCCATGTAGAGAGGATTTTGCAGATGCACAGAATGCAAGAGTTATGGGGTCATGACAACTTCTACCCAGATTTCAAAAGAAAGCCTGGGAGGCCAGACAGAAGTTTGCTACTGGGTCAAAGTCCAGGCAGAGAATGCCTAATGGGGTCATGTCTAGTGGAACTCTGGAAAGTGAAGACACAGTAGGGATTCCAAAAAGGTAACTAGTAACATGTCACAGTCACCAAGTAAAACTACCAACATTGGCATGCAGCCCCAGATGGTAAACATGTGACCCGAGACCAGGAAAACCACAGAGGTAAGGGCTACCCAATCCTCAGGGACCCACTCTTCACTGCAGTGTGTTCAAGGTGCCAGTCTTGGAGCTTAATCATTCACTGTCTGCCCTGCTATGCTTTGGCCCAGCGTTGGGCTATCTATTCCTTTCTTCTTGCCTACATCTTATTTTTGGAATGGGAATGTATAGCCTGTGTCTGCCCTACAATTATATATTAGAAGTAGAAATCTCATTTTGATTTTACAAGTTCACAATTGCAAGGATTTTTGCCTTTAGTCTCAGATGAGACTTTGGGCTTTGAATTTTTGAATTAATGCTGAACCAAGCTAAGACTTTGAGACTAATGGAAATGGAATGGTTATGTTTTGCCTTGTGAGAAGATGCATGACTATTGAAGCTAGGGGTGTGATGCTATATTTTGGTCTTGGTTTAAGTATATCCAAGAAGGCTTCTCATTTTGAAATTTAATCTTCATTGGGAGGTATTAAGAGGGTAGCAACTTTATATGACTATGGTGTTTAGTGATATTTTGAGAAGTGCTTGGAATTATATAAGGTCATTAGGGTAGGGCTCTCCTGATTGAATCCTGGTGACTGGAGAGAGAGAGAGAGAGAGAGAGAGAGAGAGAGAGAGAGAGAGAGGCAGGCCCATGTGCACTCCTCATGCTTGTGATGTGATGCCCTGCACCACCTCAGGACTGTGCTAGTATGTTGGCCATTGTCAGATGCCACCCATCCACCTTGAACTTCCAAAACTATAAGGCAAAATAAACCTCTTTTCATTAATATCTGCCCAGTCTGTGATACATAGTTATTAGCAACAGAAAATAGACTAAGACAAAGGCACAGAGAGAATATGATATGAGGACAACTTTCCACTGAGCATGTAAATTTGGATGACAAGTTGTACTATTTGTAATAGAATGCTGGTCTTAGAGCCAATAAAGAAAAAAGGTCATAACTTACTCCTGGGTCATCTTGCACAGATTTTTAACTCAGTAGAGTTCTATTTCCTTAGTTTCTAAAATGAAATCTTTACAAAGATTGCATGAGATGACATATGTAGTAGCACTGAGTAGATAGTAGTTTTCTAACACATGTTAGTTAAGCAATAGAAAGTAAAAGAAAGACAAAATCTTGAGCACTGACAAATTGTCCAAATTTATCTATGTGGTTTTAGCCTTCTCACTAATAAGTCCCCTAAAACTAACCAGGATAAATTAAGTCCCATGTAATACAAAATTAGATCCATGGTTGTTGATTTTAGGTGTGAAGATATTATAATAATGACTTCAGAGGAAAATATTCAAATTAAGTAGGCTGAGATTTACTACCAATTTGTCACTAAAATTAAAGATTTTGAATAAATTAATTGTCCTTGCACATCCATCTTTTTCATTGACAATTAGTTTTCAGTAAAAACTCTGTGAACTAACACTTCCACAAGGCACAAACAAACCACTTTGCAAAATGGCTAAGTAGGAAAAAAAAAAAAAAAGGGAGAGCAACTAAATTTGTTGCCAGTTTAAGATATTTGCTTCTTTTAGTCCTCAGAGAAATCATGACCCAGGACATTGTCACTGATATACATACATATCTATATCTATATCTATATCTATATCTATATCTATATCTATATATATATCTCCACAAATTAACCCAAAATCCCACATACTTCTATTAACTCATCACAATTAATTGCTATGGTATCAAAGTCAATCCCAAAGGAGAAATCACCATATGTAATATTTTCATAGTTCCTTACAGTTTCATAGTTCCTTACTTTTATAGGCATTATCTGATTCTAGCCTCACAATAAATCTATGAGCCAGGAATTATTACCTCTGGTACACAGATAAGAAAACTGAGGTAACTAGATGTGAAATTACTTTCTCCAATAATTCAGTGCTCCATCAACTACTGTGTAGTTGGCAGGACTAAACAAAATGTTCAGTACCTAATACAAGTACCTAATACATCTACACTGTGGGTGTTTAAATTTTTATTTTAGGCTATTAGGTTCAATGAACTCATTGAGTCTATGATTCAACATTGTATGGCCCAGATCACTTAGAAGATTCATGTTATAGACTACAATTAAAATACATCCTTTGACATGCAATGGAAGTCAGTGATTTCAAAGAAATATCTGTGTGAGAAATTATCTTTTAGAATTTATGTTTTGGATATTTCAAGCAGTTCTCAACTTATTTTAAAAACTTAAAGTTAATCAAGGAAGAAATTTATTAGTATAATTTTGCATAATATGACAAAACTAAGCAGTAAGGAAAAATAATATTCTTGACTAAGTATAACATGTCCTGATATGTCCCAAATTATCATATGAGACATTGTATACTGAGCTCAGTTTACTTCACCAAAGGATTAACTCCAGGGCTTGCCTTAACAAAAAAGTTCAAATATATCTTGCTAAGACATTGCACATGCATGTCAATGGATTTTAAATATAATTTAGTGCTTCTTGAGCAAAGAAGCTATTAAAATATTAGTAGCAGCACACATTTCTATGAGTTTATATTTATCTCTCCAGTGGGTTTTAAAAAAATATTTTTGTAATTTTAAATGATGTGCTGTTCCTCATCTCTGAAGAATAGTGAAAAATCATTTTTGTATGCCTTACCCTTTCCCTGTATTCTGAAATACTTAACTTTATTCATCTAGGTTACTATCCAATGGTCCTTCCATATCCTAGTGTTATTTTAATTGTGACAATATATGTCAATACCATTCTGAGAAAAACAGGTTGGAACACTGTACACGTTCCATCATTCCACCTAGCTACCACCCTCTCTCCTCCAACAAATAAAAAATAATCATAAGCAAAACTCTACTGTGCCCTGTTTTAGCTAGCTTGCTATGTCAGTGTTTCATCAAATGCACTGTTTCTCTAAAACCAAGGTTTGGGGAAAAATCTAGAGAAAATTCGACCATCTTCCATTACATTTTAGGGCTGATCTGTAACCTTCGTGGGCTGTTAGCAATTTTGCCTTCGTAGGCCCCTCCTCCAAAGGAAAAAAAATGGTTTTGAATGATATTTTAGGAATGTATTGATATAAAGATGAATATATTGATACTATACATTAAAATTTTTTTATCTGGCCGGGTATGGTGGCCCACGCTTGTAATCTCAGTACTTGGGAGACTGAGACAGGAGGATCACAGGTTTCAGCCAGCCTCAGCTACAGGTTCTCTGCAACTTAGTGAGACCCTTTTTCAAAATAAAGAATAAATAATAAGGCTGGGGGTGTAGCTCAGAGTTAGAAGGACCCTGTGTTCAATCTCTAGTCTCACAAAAGAAAAAAAATAAATAAATAAAATAAACTTTTTATCTGGCCAGGCCTAGTGGCTCATACTTATATTCCCAGTTCTTGAGAGTCTAGACAGGAAGATCATGAGTTTGAAGTCAACTTGGGCAATATAGTGAGATCCTGTCTCAAAATGAAAAACAAAAAGTGGTAATGTACCTGGGGATTAACCCCAATACCAAGCATACACACTATTAAACTTGGAAATTAAATTTTTGTTCTGATTTTTATAGAAATTGTAATATTTTTGTGGCATTCTAAAGACCTAGTAGATACAAGTGAACCCTGATACTAAGACTAAGTAATCCTTAGAAGATGGATTGACTTTTTAAAAAATGAATTTAACAAAAGTGTCCTAGAGTATTCTGTTTATACAGATGCTCTGCTTCATGTTCAAATGTCTAAAAAGTTTTTGAGGTTTCTTCAACATCCAGGAAGTCCACATCCCTATGCAACTGAAATGAGTGCCAGAGACAATTAATTTGTATAATTCACACAAAAAGTTCATCTGACATTTATTGAGGTCCTACTATGTGCTAGGACTTGGGTAAGAACTTTATGTGCATCACTTAATCTCATAACTACTACAAGTAGGTATTCTATCAGCATAGATTCTGAGGGTCAGAAAAACAAGTGAACTGTTCAATGACCCACAAGAAGTAGATGGTAAGAGGCAGAATCTAAACCAATGTTTATGTGAACCTTCACCAAGATTCTTATTCCAGTTGGCGTTTAATATATTATTTTGATGGTTATGATGTATTAGCATTAGTTTTATAATGCAATATTAAAGTTTTTCCTCAAAACACTTAATTGCTAAAATGTTTGGGGAGGTAATCTGCTTCCAATGTTTTATATCATAAGGAAGAACAAGGAGATCTAATTATAGCCTGGTTCTAATCTACCCTTCTCACTATTCATGTGTACCCATGCTTGTATGTGTACCTTACCTTCCTGTGTGTATCTACGTGCACACATGCAGGCTAATGTGAACACACACACATACACACACACATACACACACACACACACACACACACACACACACACTCACCTATCCTCCCCCAAACATGAATTGTGTCAGACTCTTTTTACTTTTAGTTCAATCAGTGGCTTTAGTTCAATTTACAAGATCTCTACTAGGCATACATAATATAAATCTGGGAAAAATGTATTAGGACAAAGGAATAATTTTAAACTTCTCTCATTATTTTGACAAAGGTCCAAAATCTGCTGACCCTTATAACTCATTAGTTCCCAGCAGCCTCTTTTCAGCTAAAAATAATGTGAAGGAAAAAATTGCATCTTACCCACCAAAATAAAAAGAGAGGCTAATACAAGTAGGCAGGTTGGTAAGTGGCTAATGAAGAATGTCACCAAATAATGACCTGATTGCACTAACTGGATGGAATAGTGCTAAGATTTTTCCCAGCTGCATTCCCAAAAGCATGATGGCTAGCCTTAATAACTCATGCTTAGTCAAGGGCACCTACACTTCTGGTCTTACCCACAGTTATTTTGTTGCTCTAATTCATATGCACTATTTTATGTAAGAGGTGCTTATACACCACTAAGAACTTTTAGCAATATGAATTAGGCTTGAGAGGGGCTGAAAATGAATAGATTAACCATTTATCATTTTGCTAAGATTCAAATAAATCTGTAGGCACATTTAAGCAGCACCATGGTAAAATTGAATTATGTTTCTTAAATGTCTTGGATATGTACTAAGGGAAGGGCGGTGCTTTAAAATATTTGAATTCATTTGTGAAGCTATGTTTTTACCTCAAGGAAGTTGTTCCTGAGCAAACACTGCCAGTATATTGAAGTTATTTTCATCGGGTGCATGAAGGTGTCCAAAATTCAGTACAATGCCAAATGTACGCATTTCCTCTTCCTATCCGTGCTCGTGCAGGCAGGAGCATCCTGCCCTAAAGTGAAGTGTCATTCTGGAACAAATTCTTCTCATCTAGGAAAGGAAAGCCCTAAGTTAAAAAAAAAATAAGAACTACATAAAGGGAAATAAATTATTCTATATAAGAAATAACTAATTATAATCAAGGTTCAAGGTTGTAAAGAAATTCTTTCTGAGCTGTATGTTTCTTCCCAGCATTTTTTTTTTTTTATATTGTACTCGGGATTGAACCAGGGGATTCTACCTCCAAGCTATACCCCCAGCCCTATTTTTAGTCTTTATTTTGAAACAGGGTCTCACTAAATTGCAGAGGGCCTCACTAAGTAGCTGAGGCTGGCCACAAACCCGGATCCTCCCATCTCAGCCTCCCAAGTACTGGGATTATAAGCATGTGCCACCATGCCATGCTCCCAACTTATCTTAAGACTTGAGCCTTTTCAGCTATAAGTTGTAATAAAACTCATATGTGGAAAGAAATGAAAAAAATGGTGCATCATGATCCTGCAATAGCTTTCCAAACTGTGAATCCCTGTGTGCTGAAGTATTTGATTACACTTTTAGGCCTGGGTTAGAAGGGTCTGTGTTGATACTGTAGACCAGTCTCATCAAATGCTAGAACTCCTGACTGACTTCTTTTAGGGAAAGAGGCAATATCAGGAGCTTTTTTTCTCACACTCAGTGCGGGACATAACTTTCTACCCTGTTTGCCATTCATTTCCCTTTAAAGATTAAAAATTCAGATTTAATCATCTTGATCATTTGGATTTCTTATCCCACCTGGCTTTAAAGCTCATATTTTATTATGTCTAAGAATATTGAAATCAGTTATAACCTAAGAAAAACCACACAATAAATGAAATATTATTAAATGTGTTGAAGGTTAGCAGGTAAATGTTAATAATTTAAATATGGAAAGCGAGATATGGTGGTGCACACTGTAATTCCAGTATTTGGGAGGCTGAGACAGGAAGGTGACAGGTCAGCCTCAGCAACTCAGTGAGGTCCTGTTTCAAAATAAAATAGGGCTTGGGATGTAACTCAGGAGTAGAATGCCCCTGGATTCAATCCCCAGCGCCACAGAAGTAAATAAATAAATGAATATGAACGTGTGCCAGTGACTTTTTAGCTACCATGTGCTCTGTGTATTCTGTGTGAAGCATATGTTATTATTTCATCCATCCTTTTCAGATTTGCCTGCATGCACAGAGCAGAATAGTAACAGCGTGAGGTCCACTGTTATTACAAAAAAGAGGGATGAGGAGAAAATTGAATTCAATAGACAAAGTGTGAGCTACAACTTGGAATGAAACAGACAAAACAAAACAAAAACAAAAACAAAATTGAACCAGGAGCAGTTAAAACTAGTTAAAAGGAAAAAAAAGATTTTATTCAGACCTATAAGAAATTCATTAGACTTTAAATATGAATCTGAAGGATTGATAGTATAAGATTCTAGAATCAACTTTATGATTAACAAAGTAGACCAAAATTTAGACTGGCCTAATCATACTGTGCTTGTGTGTTCTTTGTATTTTTAATGTTCACTCAGTATTTTTGCAGAGTGCCTAACTATGTAAATTTACTTTGCTGAGAGGATGGTGCAGGTGGGATCCCAGACTTGCAGTTGTTTGAAGAGAAATTCTTAATGTATGAAGAGAAATTTTTTTAAAAATTATCAGTCAGGAAATTGTAGTCAGGAAATTGTAGCTCAGGGGAGCTTTCAGTCTGGAAGCTGTTTTTTATACATTTTTTTTCTGCCTTGGGTTCCGTAGTTAAGTTTGTTATCTCTCAAATGACTTCTGACCTTGACTACAAAATCTCAATTCACTGAAATGTAAGTATTACCCTTTCCTAGACATTCTGTATCTGATACCTGAACAGTAGACATTCTGAAGTCTCTCATCACTGAGCTGGGTCATGCATGGGGTCATCTCCAAAGCTCAAGTAGATACCCAAAAAGGTTTCTGTCTTAGCCTGTGCCTGCTGCTATAACAAAATATCTCAAACTGGACAATTTACAATTTACAAACATAAATGTGTTACTCAAAATTTGTGAGACCAAGAAGTCCGAGATCAGGAGACCAGCATATTCACTGTTTAGTGAGGGCCCATTCCTCATAAATGTTCTTACATGGGAGGAAAGACCAACACACCCCCTCAGCCCTCTTTCATAAGGGCACCAGTGTCATTCATAAGTCTCTATGCTCATGAACTGATCACTTCTCTTAAGTTCCCTCTTTTCGAACTATTTCACTAGTGATTAGGTATCAGCATAGGAATTTAGGGAGGACAAAACCATTCAGATCACAAGAACTTTAAATCTTTTTCCACAGATTGTGAGATTCACAGAAAGAACAACAGGACACAACTCTCAAATGTGTTTCTCAGAAGTCCTAATCTAAAGAGGAAGATAGTGAAAGTGATTTGAGTGATGCTTCTGTACCTTTTATTGCTACAGATGTTCATCTTGCTAATTTCATTCAAGCATCTAGCACTTTTTATGGCAAGATGATAAAGTGCACACATAATGGGAGAATAATGCTTTTCCCTCAGTAGTGCAAGAACTAATGGCAAGAAATAGCATATTGATTCTAATGGGAATAGGGTATTTTGTTTGGGACAAATCCACTTTCAAGAGACAGATTCTCTTGATAATTCAAATAAAATGTATGTGTTTTTGCTTTCTCTTGCAAGTCTCTCCCTTGCATCCCTGTGTTTACTCGAGGAAAACATCAATACTGGAAAGGCCTGCAGGCACCTCCCCTAGTAACACAGGCCAAATCCCACATCCCTCCTCCTCAGCTTGGGTCCTTGATGTCATTCTTGGCCCTTCTCACCTGGTTAACTCCTTCCTGGAATCTTATTTACTGTATAGATGTTTTAGAACATGAATTCTTCTGCCTTGTCTTGTGTTCAAATTACTTCCTTAGCATGTCTATTTTTCCCAATAAATTAGTTAGTGCCATAATAGTAAGAATATCCATACAAAATATTCAAGTTCTTTTATATATGGAATATCTTTTTGTGATTAAAAAAAAAGTGGCCAGGCATGGTGGTGCACACTTGTAATTCCAGTACTTGGGAGGCTGAGATAGGAGGATCACAGGTTCGAGGACAACCTCAGCAAGTAATGAGACTTTCATCAACCTAGTGAGACCCTATTTCAAAATGAAAAGAGATGGGGATGTAGCTTGGAGGTAGAATGCCCCTGAGTTAAATTCTTAGGATAAAAAAGTAACCATTAGTACAAAATACAATCTAGTTTATTACTTACTCTTCCAACTGTCAATGATTTACATATTATAGCTGGTAGTGGTGATACATGCCTGTAATTCCAGTACTTGGGAGGCTGAAACAGGAAGATCCCAGGTTTGTGGCCAGCCTCAGCAACTTAGTAATACCTTTTTTCAAAATAAAAAATAGAAAAGGGGCTAGGGGTATAAAACTTGGAGGTAGAATACCCTTGGGTCCAATCCCTAGTACAAAAAAAATTTACATATTATGAATTTTGTATAATGTATCCCATCATGATCATTTTATTATAATAATATTTATTCATCTTAAGCCATGCCCAGTTAGCATTCTTTGTGCTTGGAATTCTCCCCCTAACATAGCTTCCCTCGATTTCTACCAACTTCACTACTACTTTTCCTACTACCCTATAATTATTATCACAACCCTAATCACCACCAAGGCCACCCCTCCTATTCCTGCTGGAACTCAACCTTCAGGTCTCAGCCTTATCTAAAGTTCCAGAGAAGTCCTCAAAAGCTGAGTTTTCCTACCAGTGCTGCCTAATACAAGTTGCTGACATGCTGAGGCATTGATCTCCCTCGCCTTCTATTGATCCCAGCTGCTAATCAGATGCCATTTTATTCTATCACATCAAATACATTTTGTCTCAACAGGAAAAATGTTGCAGAGCCTGCTCTAACCATTCACAAAGCTCTTTCTTCCTTCCTTATACATAATTATTTCTGTTTGCTGGTGTATGGGGGAGGGTTTGGGGTTCTGTTTTGTTTAACACAGGAAACCAGAGTGAGATAAGAAATATAAGTTAACTTCCTTAATACCATAGTGGAACTAGACCTAATTAATTTAAAGTCAGGTGTACGGTGTATAGTTTACAGATTCCATACATTCGCCCTTTATCAGGTACAGTTCTATGATTTGAACATACACAAAGAGCATTCCACCAAGATAAAGAACATGTCTGTAGCCTCCAAATTTCCCTTTGTCTATCATTCTCTTTGTCAGTGTCTTCTGTCCACTCCCACTGGTCTGCTTTCTGTCACTATTATTTTGGGTTTTTTCAAAATGTCATATAAATGAATCAAACAACATGTAATCTTTTAAGACTGGTTTACCTCTCTTAGGATAACACATTTGAGATTCATGCACATTGTTACAAGTATCAGTAGTGGTTACCTTCATTTTATGTGTTAAGTCCTAAACCATTTTGTGAATGTATAAGAGAATGCTTACCTATTGGCTAGTTGGTGGATGAGTAGGTTATTTCCAGTTTGGCACTATTATGATTGAAGCAGTTAGGAGCATTTTTAGCAGACACATGTATCTTTTCATTTGTCTTGAACTAATACCTAGGAATGAGATCATTCGTGTGAGTAAACGAGTGATTGTATAAAAAGTGCTATTCAATTTTCCAAAATTCTGCTTCAGTTTTATTTTCTTAAATTTCTAATATCTTATTTTCATGGGCAACAATTGACAAGGATAAGGTCCTATGGAATCTATATGACAGTTATAAGGAAAAAATAGAATTCACAGATATGATAGGAAGGAAAACACATATGACAAATGAAGGTGCAGGTACTGGGTACCATCTGATTTCACCTTACGTGCCATATTTTGCAGACATAAGTATGGATGAAATCAAGGTGGCACGACACCAGTTAGTAACCCTTCTTAAACACCCATTTTCCCTTTCTTAACTCTGTGTTTAGTTCAGTACGTCCCCTGTTTCATACATACACATCCTTCCACATACCACACACCATCTTGGCTCTGAATTCTATCAAGGGTACTGAGAGTGTAATTCTAAAAATTTAATGAGTGCCAACAAAAAGCAATTCTGCCTCTCTGACAGTAAATAGCTTTCCTAAAGGAACACTAAGAGAAAGGAAGAAAAGAAAGAAAAAGAAGTCTTGCTCATACTACTTTATGATTTTTTTTCATCTGAATCCAGCTGGAACTGGAAAAATGTGCCAAAACACAATTTGGAACTGGGCTCATGTTTGTGGGAGTTTCTGCCCTGATTGGAACCAGGAAGTAGCAAAAGTTTGAAATGCTGGTGAGTTTTCCCCTTGAGCTTTCCAAACCAGTTTTACAGTATAATTTCACCAAGCATTACTGCCCTCCACAGCTCTACCCTCAAGTCTCCTGAGATACAATTTCAAGCAGGACGGGCCTACTCACATTAAATCAAAGATTAATGAAGTTTGGGGTGGGGAATGGAGAATGCCTCTCTGCTTCTGGTTGCTGACACTGTCAGAGTTTTGTATGAAATGAATAATGCAAATGACTTCAGGAAGAGGGAAGAAAGGATTTCAGAGACAGATGGACCCTGTCCTTGGAGTCCTAAATTAGTTTACCGATCTTCCTGTGGCTTGAGATAGTCAATGGGCTTCTGACCATGTGTCATTTCCAAAATCAGCAGGGGATAGATGGCATGCAGATATCATGGTGGTTGAGCCCTTTAACTTAACTTTTCACAGAGTGAAAATATCACTGCTGATGGGTAACTCTCCACCAGTACCCCTTGAGAGTCATACTTTAGTCACCGCTCAGGACTGTCATTTATGACTTGTAGGCCCAGCTGTTTGCAAGTGATCTTTGATGAGTTGTCTTCACCGGCGAAGTGGAGCAAGTAACTTACAGGATGGTTGCTCATTAAATCCTTCTTCAAACTATGTAAGAGATTCAAGAAGCTGTCCAGAATTTAATAATCACCAGGAAGCAGTGACAGACCTTAGAAGAAAGGGAGAAGCAGAGAGAAATGAAGTCATTTAGAGTCTGTCAGAGAACGCAGTGAATTTCAAAAACAACCCAGTTTCATTAAAAATTTATTTATTCCAGTTTAATATGCTTTGAAATGAATTTGCATTTAATAAAGAGCAGAATATATTTTCATAATACTTTATAAGGAAAATACACCCCCAAAAAGGTCACTTATATTTTGTGACAGTGTCAAGTGGGTTCTGTCCTAAATTTGGCATACTCGCAGATTAAATTCTTGTTCCATAAATTACTCATGATAGCATCTTACTTTTATAATATAACATGGTTTCTGATCAAAGCCTTTTTAAAATACACCTTGCACTTCAAACTCATTTAATCTAAGTATACCCATTCTCAATTTCTATCAAAGAAATATGTGTAATACATTTCCTGAAAGTGCACAGAGTGAGAGAGATAAGATTTTTGGTTTTTTGTCTCTGAAATATTCTTAAATGGTAAACGCTCTGTCACCCAAAAGCTAAGCTTACAAACTTGTAGTTCCAGATTTCTGGCAAGGAGCTTATATTTGTTATTAAAACAACATAGTATTTTCTAGAATATTTTCTGTTTTTACAGTAGAATCACAGCATACTAGACTATTAGGGGAATTTAAATATTATTTAATTCAGCAGTCTTCAAGCTATGTGTCAACCACTTGGTTTTTTTGTTTTGTTTTGTTTTGTTTTGTTTGTAAATAAAGTGTTATTGGAATTCAGATAACCTTACTTATTGAAGCAACATTTATGGTTACCTTTTTGTTTTGGTGAGAGAGCCAAGAAGTTGCAACAGAGACCACTTAGCCCAAAAGCTTAAAATACTTTTTTTTGTGTGTGTGTGTGTGTGTTTTTTTGGCGGTACTGGGGATTGAACTCAGGGGCATTCTACCTCCGAGCTATACACCCAGCCCCATTTTTTATTCTTTATTTTGAAACCGATTCTCACTAAGTTGTGGAGTGCCTCACTAGGTAGCTGAGGCTGGCCGCGAACCCGGATCCTCCGGTCTCAGCCTCCCGAATGCTGGGATTACAAGTGTGCACCACCATGCCCGGCTTTAAAATACTTATTATTTGGTCTTTAGTAAAAGTTTTGCAAGACCATAATCTAATCTACCCTACACATTTAAAACAAAAACAAAATAACATCTTCTGTCAGTGTTTGTAACAGTACCAGGGGAATATATTATTATGTGAGGAAATCTTAAAATGTCAAAAATATGTTCTACTTTGCCTTACATTAGTATAAATGTGGAGAAATTACTTTCAAACTCTTTGTATCAAAATGGGATTGAACTATAAATCCTACAGGAGACAAACATTGTCTCACTGGCCTCTGTTGGAGATTAGATGTCAAAGTCTCAAGGAAACTAGAGCTACATAGTATTTATTGAATTTAAACATCACTTGTAGAATGAAATTATTGATCAGTAAGAAGTGAAGGGCTTTAAAGCCAACTAGCTACATGCAATGAAGAATCATCTCTCTTCCCTGTTGTAAAAGTTATAATAAGGAGGTATGAAATAAATCAATCATACAACTATCCTTGTAAGGCCTCTCCTTTTTTTTCAGTCTAGTAATGACAAGAAAGACAAGGCAGACATTTGGAAGAGCAAATGGAATGTTCCTTGGATAAATTGTAAGCTGGCTGCTTTCTCGCAGGAAGACCAGAGCCATGCTTCAAAAAAGCCTTCAAAAGCATTTGACTTCAAGGTGACCTGAAAGCCAAGAAGTATCAGGGACAGTTTTTAACTTAAGGACACTTGAAAAAGACTTTTAATGTGATGAAAATCATACTGTAGTGCCCACAAATGGTGCCCCTCAACTTGTATAGTGCATACACTACAAATGTGAACATTCATGGCAGTACTGTTTATGCAGTACTGGCCCTCACGTTTCTAATGTAACAGCAACTTTTATCACAAGGAAAATGGCGCATTTATGAAGTAGAAATAATTACGTATATAAAAGCACTGTTTGCATTACTAATAATCATCCTGCGTCCTTAAGAACATGTTTCAATTCAGTAAAATTGGGTCAGCATAGAACTGCCTTGCTGTTTTCATCATAGTTACTACAATTTTGTCTAGCACCAATCTCAACATATACTCTTGCATAAAATCAAATACATTTCTAACTCCAAGTAAAATAAAATTTTTGTAATCTTGTTTTTTTTCTTTCTGGAAGAATTTTACTGACATAATTTATACATAATAAAATGTACCTATTTTAAGTATTCTGTTTAGTGAGTTTTATAAATGTTTGTATTTTTGTAATTATCATTATAATCAAGTTACAAACTCCCATCACCTCAGAAAGCACTCACTTACCCCTTTCCTAATTAGCACCCCACATTCCCAGACAATGCTTAGTCTATGTTTAGTCACCATAGACCCATTCTGCCTGTTCTAGAAATTCACATCAATAGAATAAGACGGTGTATACTTTCGGTATCTGCCTTCTTTCTCTCCTCATAGTGGTTTGAATGATTCTTGTTTTGCATGTATTATATTTCCATTTGTCCTGTATCCCATGTTATTCCATTTTTCAAAATCACCACAATTTGTTCACCCAGTCACTTGTTGATGTGTTGTTTTGTTGGTGTGCTTAATTGTTTCTAATTTAGGGCTGTTATGCGTAATGAGCTATAAGCATTCATACAAAATCTTTTGAGGATATATGTCTTCTTTACTTTTTGGCAAATAACAAAAGAGCATCTCTATTTTAATATAGAATTTTCAATATTTACTTCTTCTTTTGCTAAGGAACTCTGTTCCCTACTTTCCCTAGTCTTTTACATCTGTGTCCCAATTTGTGTTAATATTTATTAAGATAAAATAGAATGAAATGCATACACCAGTATGTGGTTAAAAGTCATAAAAAGTAAGAAAGTATCTATTCTTTTCGAGTATGTGTTCACTAAATGGCTTTACTAAAATTCTCAGAACATAATCCGAACCTGTGGAACTCTGATTTACATAAATTCTTCATTTACTTGAATTCTTTATTTGTGAGGAATCACCAAACAAAAATGAAACTCAGAGATAGTGAAAGATCTGAACAGAAAAGGTCTGCCCAAAGTGTAAAGGAAATGAAACCTTCTAAGCTTTATGGACACTTGATGACACATTTTCTTGACCTATATGGTGCAAAACCCTATTTGTTACGATTCTTGGCAAGGGAAAGAGAGAACATAACAAAGAGAGATGTAAGACGATAAAATGAAAGTATTTATTATCAAGATGACAAGAGCTTAAAGGTCTAGAGGGTAGCACCACTGAACACAGGTGCCTCTACAAAACCACGGATATCCCCCAAGACATGAAATGCACATTATGAGTCAATGATAAAATAGGATTAAGAAATCATCAAAAAATGAGTACATAGATGTTGACTATAAAAAAAAAAAAAACCTTTGAAGGAAATGAGATTTTACGCTACTTGCTAGCAAGATACCCTACCACAATTTCAAAGTAAGAGATAAAAAAAGATGCTATTGCTTCCAGAAATATTAGTAGCCTAGTATTATCATTTTTGCTGGCTTCCTTTGCCTCAATTCTCACAGTAAAATGGAAAGAAACCAGATGACACCATCAGCCCATGCAAAGAATAGCATTACAGGAGAGGAACTCTGAGTTTAAGTAATCCAAATATTTTGTGATGGGCCATAAGCTTTTAAAATATTTACCTGAAAAGAAATATTATTTTTATTCTGTTAGATAATAAACTACCCTGTCTTTTGCGTAAGAGAGACAGAAAACAAGCAATAATAAGACTCTCTGTTTTCCAAGACTCTTCACTGTAAAAACATCCTTGAAAACATAGTCCCGAACAGACATAGCCAACACTTTTGCTGTGATATGCAGAAATGAGAGAGCTATGAGTATTTGCTTCTCGAAAATGTCATTTGATTTTCCTTGGTCAAATAATCTGTTTCTACCAGGACCATGAACACTGTGTGTAGCATGAGCTTGTGACATTTTTCATCTCTGGAAATCAAGATTAACTCAGATTCTGTGTCCCATAATTCTCTTCAAACTTGACATGCCTTAGGAAATGGACATAGGTTGTCCCTTTGAGGGTTCTTTCTCCCAGAGACCCAGCCATCTCTTCTGTCACTGGGTTCTGGATCTGAAAACTGGGTCAGGTCTATGACCAAAACAAAGGATCATGACATTTTATTGAGGAGAATACCCTTAGCCTCATGCTTCACTCTTCTTAAGTTTTGTTTTTGAGTTTTTGGTTTTTTGCTTTTTACATTTTATTTTTGTGGTTGGTTGGTGTTTTTTGGTTAGTTTTGTTTTGTTTTTGGTTATAGATGTTAAGCAGCACCCTAGACATACACAGATTGCAATTTACGTAAAGATGCACAGTGATTCCTACACAGACTTCTGGAATTCTTTCTGAGCATAACTTTCTCCTATGTCCTATTTTGTGCTGCAAATTTAAGCTATCTCTGTCTCTCTTACCTTTCACCTCCAAACTGTCTCTTCAACTTAAGAGGACAGCTAAGTTTAAGATCTAAAAAGAACGTTCAGACAGAAAGCGCACTTCCTGTACTTCTCACAGTGACCACATTTCTGTGTTCTCTCCTGTCTAATATCTGAAAACATATGTCTTATATATTTTATCCAGTTTCCTAGTTGTTTATGATGATAGGTTAAATCCAATTTCAGTCATTCTGTGGCTGGAGTTGAAAAGTCCTGACTTAAAACATTGACTTTTATTTAACCATAGTTAATAATTGATGTTATAATTGATAAGTATTTCTAAAAAGCTACTATATATATTTACTAAGTTCACAACAAAGCATTATAACATATATTTTTTCAAAATGTTTATGGTAATACTCTACCTTACCTCATTTCCTCTACTTTTTTCTAACAATGTCCAATTCAGAGCTATGCAAATAGCTTACAAGTGTAGTGAGAATTCAAATGACTTGAATAGATTGTGATATCTTTCCCCAGGTCTTTTTCTTTCAATGTTTGTTTAATAAAGTTTTTGAGTCAACTCTATTCCAGGAACAGTACTGCTTCTTTGTGTTATCCTGATATTCTTAAATTCTCACCCATTCTTTCTTCCAAACTGCCTTTTCTGATTTTTAGGCCAACTTTCATCACTAGGAGACACTTTAGCAGTCAGGATACATTTAATTCCCAGTTGTATCACTAGTATGAACCTGGATAGGATACTTTACCTTTCTGAGTCTCTTTCTTTCTCCAAAAATAATCATATTAGCATCTACTCAAAAGATTGCTGTAATGATTGAACTTATATACACAAAACAGTACAGTTTCTGGTATACAGTAGACACTCAATAAATACTAAATATGATTATTATCTCTTAAAATCATAAACACTTCCAATGGTCTGGTCATCATGTGATTCTACATTGCTATAGGCTATGCCTTTGTCATACATTTAATTCTCCTCTATTTCAGCAAATTCGGAAATACAATTCAGATTGGCCCCTTTTCTGCTTTTGGTCCAGATCCCCATTGCCATTTTCAAGGTAAAAGTCTGCAGCCAGGTCACTTAGGACTCTATTTGTAGCTTCCTCTTTCTAGTTGCCAGTCCTGTCTCAAAGGGATTGGCACCACTTTCCTCATGAGACAGCCCAATATTTAGCAATAATGTACCCAAGGCCACCACAAAGCCAGATTATGACTCCTGAAGTGACAAAGCCCCAAAGATACAGTTGTGATTGTATGCCTTTAAAAAAGAAAAATAAATAAAATAAAAAGAACAAGAACAGAGAATAGGAGGTAACCGACAAAACAATCAAAGACATGTATATTTCACCCTGAAAGAAACAAGCAAAGAATTCTTGGCCACAGCATGTTCTGAAAGAATGTATTACTCCATGCAGTAGAAGTTTCCATAAACCAAACTGTAATTACATAATCTATATCTTACAGAAGGGACCTATTTGAGAACCACAGGGAGGCAGGACATTACTATAGCCAAAATTTAAAGTCTGTGTACACAAATAAGTAAAATAAATCAATCTTATTTTATTAATAAAATGGATATTTATACCCAAGGTATAAAGCATTGACTTCTGCTTCAGCTGGAAGAATAAGTCAGTAATGCATCTTATAAATCAAGTGTATGCACCATTCATCATCTCTTGAGATTCTAAATCAGTCATGTTCACAAAGCAGTTGCATGACTTGGAAACAACTCTCTGGATGAATAAATCAGTCACCTCTAGATATATGAATAAATGACATGACTCATAAATCACATGACTATTGCCCATACTTCATCAATCAGAAACTTTTGCTTATAATTTGAAAATTTAAAAACACTTATTGTGAACAACTTACTAACCAGTTTCAAGTTCCCATGATACTATAAGATAACATGTGTAAGAAATGCAATAGTTCTGTACCAAATAGTCTTTTTAACTGTACAGCAATCTGATATGTTTGCCAGAGTTTGCTAATATTTGTGCTTATTGTAATATCTCATTTTCTCTATATATAGGGGGTAAACACCCTGTTTTCCTCTTCTATACTCTCACAATATTTCTGGCCACTGAAATGTATAATTTTTCACACAAGAAATTTTCTGACTCTGGCTGGGTGCCCACTGTTTAGTTCAATTCTGACACCAACTGGAGTTAGTTAGTGCAAACTTCACAGGGGAAAAACTAAGTCCCATAAGTCTGGCCCGACTTCAGATGCCTGTCATATATAGGAGGTTTCCAGGTTACCCACAACTTGGCTACAAATCAGAGGTTGTCACAACCCCCCGCCCCCGTTTGATAACATATTACAGTGGTTTACAGAACTCAGAAAAGCACTTTACTTACTATTATCCACTTCATATAAAGAGCCAGATGGAAAAGATACTAAAGGTGATGTATGGGGAGAGGGCAGCCACGTGCACGCCCTCTTAGGACACACCACACTGCAAGTGTTCACCAACCTGAAAGCTCCCTGAACCTTGTCCTTTTGGGGGTTTATGGAGGCTTCATTACATAGGCAAAATTGGCTAAATCATTGGGCACTAGCAATTAGCAACTTTTAGCTGCTTTTTCCCTCCCTGGAGGTTAGAAGGTTAGGGGGTATTGCTAAAATTCCTAACCCCCTAATCAAATGATGGCTCCCCTGGCAACCAGCCTGCATTCTGAAGCTATCCAGGAGCCTTCAGCCATCAGCCATCTCATCAGAATCTACTTCCCACTTCAAGGATTCCTAAGTTTGGGGAACTATGTGCTAAAGGCTAGGGGCGGAGAACAAATGCACACAGTGGGTCTTCTGTGTCTGTGGGTTCCACAACTGCAGATTCAACCAATCATGGATTAAAAACATTCAGAAAAAAAAAATGGTGTCTGTACTAAGCATTTGCAGATATTTTTTTTAATTCCCTAAACAATATAACAACTATCACATAGCTTTTACATTGTGTATTATATGTAATCTAGAGATGATTTACAATATATAGGAAGATGTGGGTGGGCTGCATGCAAATACAACACCATTTTACATAAGTAACCAAAACATCCTCAGATTTTGGTATCTCAGGGGATCCAGAACTAATGCCACATGGATTTTGAGGGACAATTGTATTTCTTATTATATATAATTCCACTTTCCTACAAAAATATAAGCAAATAACTGATTCGAAGTCCTATTTTTAACTTATCATTTGATACATATAGATAGAAATGTATCAGTTAGTTATTACAAACTTTCTTTTAAAGAATGTTTTGTAAACAGGTGATGTAATGAAATTATAGCTCAAAGAAAAATGTAAGTAAACACTAATATAATTATGTTAGGACTATACATTAATATCCCAATTTGTACATATAAATTTTATTAATATATTTATGTTTACATGCCCTTTTCTACATTAATTATAATTTTAAATATGAGAAAAATATGTAATATAATTAAAATATCAACTGGAATTCAGTTTTCCTATCTTGTTTCTGTTTTATCATGTTGCTTGGCATGCATTCTGGGGCTATTAGAAAAACTTGGATAAATTTCAATCTTTCTATGGAGCATATTAAATTTGCTTATTTAGGTTTAAAGCTTACTGACTTAAGCTTAAAGGTTTCTACTTTAGGAATACTTATATAGGCTTAGTGGCGTCACCCTCATTCTGAAGTGCATATCAGTTGTTAGTTTTGAATAGTATTATGACTATAAAATATTTATTTATTCCCCTTTTATATATCTGATATGAGCTGAAGAGTGAATGTTACATTTGGGATTCTTTTCTGTATAGAAATTACAAATTTAATGACTTTTGTCACAGAACTCAGACCAACATTGAATGGTGGAATTTCATACATCTCCTAACCACAATTCACCTGAATATATAATTGCAAATTACTGATAATTTATAATGTGTCCTGATGTGTCCACATATATTATATGATGATCAGGAATCTCCAGAGGATATCAGGCCTCTTGCTGTGCTTATGTCTGTGGCTTAATGTGAGTGAAGGTTCAAATACTTCTATTTCTCATTATGAAGCAAGCAGCTTATATAAAAGCAATTCAGAGTCTATCAAGGGAAACTAATTTTCTACCTTTATAAAGAGAACAATAATCAGTGTGCACCATAAGAAAGCACTAATTAAAAGTCATTTTTACTTATTGGCTTTAGCATTAGTTTGGCTTTAGCCATTCGATTTGAGTTCTCGTTTTGTTTTTCATTAGAGTTATTGTTCTCATCAACTCACAAGCTGTGTTCCAGCAACCCTTTTCCTTCTCATGTCAGTTATCATTTGGGAATGAGAAAGTGAAAACTATGCCACAGATTTCAGAGTATGGACTCCAAAGAATGCCACTGGGCATTAGATTCTTTTTGACTGGCAGCTTAGTAATTTGCTAAAGAATAGTAATGATGCCTCCTTCCTATCTCAGAGCAGCAGATATCACACAATCATTAAAGTTTGATTGGTTAACATAATTATATCGGAGGTCAGCGTTATTTCTGTTTATCAACAGGGTGAGTCACTTGGGAATTGTAAGAGCAAGCTGAGGAAGAGGAAGATTACTGGTTAGAAATCAGAAGTTAATTCTATTTCCAGGTTAGGAGATGCTTTTGTGATCTTGAGTACATCACTGACCCTTCTAGTCTGTTTCTGTTTTTAACTTGAAGATTATATTGCACTTCCATGCTTCTCAAGAACATTGTGAACAAGCATTAATAAAAATAGAAGTGTTCTGAGTTTCTTGGATGAGATTATATAAATCTCAAAGTGCATAATTGAGTCATGATAGGGTCTAGGGCTTTGAGATACCGTTGGGTGTGCATATTCAGAAGGAAATGACTCACGTTGGCACCTGGGACCCCATTCCTTAAGATCTGTTGTGTAACTCATGGCTTTCATTTCAAACCTGTCTTGTGTATGGCAAACCAATCCCATTTCAGTTCCTACTGTTCTTAGTAGTGAACACATATACCTGATCTTTATCTTTGTTAAACTTATCCAGTAAAAGCTGGGCATGGTGGCGCATGCTTATAATCCCAGCATTCGGGAGGCTGAGACTGGAGGATCCCAGTTCGCGGCCAGCCTCAGCTACCTACTGAGGCACTCCACAACTTAGTGAGACCCTGTTTCAAAATAAAGAATAAAAAATAGGACTGGGTGTGTAGCTCAGAGGTAGAATGCCCCTGAGTTCAATCCCCAATCCCGCAAAAAAAAAAAAAAAAAAAAAAAAAAAAACTTATCCAGTAAAAAGCAATTCCCCTACTATGGTGGTGACCACTGTAGGACTTTACTGAAGTTCTTAGATATGATGAGGTTCATGGAGAACTTCTGCTTCAATCTGAAACATGTATGATCACTGTGCTATGCATATTACAAACCCTCAAAAATACTGATTAAGTCACCAGTTAAATATAATATTACATTGGAGGTTTTTAAACAATATTATTGATAAGTTAATATTCATTCAGTTATATTTTTAAATGCCATCAATCTGTATCATCCTAGCAGTCACAATAGCATCATATCACTTAGGAGTCTACTCCCAGCTTCTATGCCCTAGGAAGCCGATTATAAAATAACCTTCACTTACCATTACATCTGCAGAACCCTTCTTGTCCATCTGCATGTGAGATGGAAGCAAAGCAATGCAGAGCACTCTAAAATAACTGAGGTAGCTTTTCACATGCAAGTTGCACAATCAGATTCTAATATCCACATCTCTGTTTGAATTTTTACTAAGTGGATAATAGAAGACACATTTTCCTCATATTTACTCAATTACCACATCTCCTAGTTCATTATTCTTGAAGTACTTCAGGAAAGCTAGACTAGAATTAAACTTTATGTAATGTTCTTCAACCTCCAACAAAGTACATCGCAGAATCATCTTCTTACAGCCCTAGACCTTTTCCCAATGAAAACATTTTCCTGGCCTATACTGAGACTACATGTCCGCCCTGAATTTGTTATGCTTGGTACAGCTGCAATAGGCAAACATGAGAAAGTAAAATGGAGAAGGGTTAGGGGGATGAATCACTGATGGAACACCAAGCAAGAAAACACAGCACCAAGAAAATCTTTAGAAGAGTGTTTGATAAATCAATTTCTCAGTCCTCCATATTTGGAAGCTATCTATCAGATATCTTCCCCAGGTAATATTAATTCCTTGAAAAAAATTTTGACAGAATTCCTAGTTAGATACTTTTTTTTTTTTGCAGGACTGGGGATTGAACTCAGGGGCATTCTACCTCTGAGCTATACCCCCAGCCCTATTTTTTATTCTTTATTTTGAAACAGGGTCTCACTAAGTTGTGGAGTGCCTCACTAGGTAGCTGAGGCTGGTAGTTAGATACTTTGAAGTCAGCAATACTGTTCCAGTCCCCCCTTGCTGTCAGTTCCTTATAGGACTGCCATTTTTTAGCTGTTGTCCGGGGCCATGTAACTAGTCTGGCAAATGTTCTGTGAGCAAAAATAAATTGTGTTGCTTTTCAGCCATAGTGAGACTCTCCAGAGTGATCTGAAAAGGCAAATTCATAATACAGGTTGTTAATTACCTGGCATACCTGAATATCCATGGGTACCTGGCAATGTACACCTCTCAAGGAGCATAGATAAGAAATAAAACTGTACTACTTTGAAGCACTGATATGGGGCGCGGGTTTTACGGCAGCATAACCCACAGTGTTTGTTATAGATAGCCAACTTTATTAAGAATAATTATCATCCTCAGAAAACACTTTCCAATGCTTCAAGCAACTTCCAACCTCTATTTGCTCTAGTTCTTAGACCTTAATTTGATGTTAAATAAAGGGATCGTAGACCCAGACAATGTCTTAGACCCAGACAGTAATGCTCATTAGATTTTGGGGGCCATGTGAATTATTCTCATGCAATCATTTATGAATGCTTTATGATATTCAGTAGGTCCATCCACATGCAGAATAGGAGTCAAATCCAGTATGAAATATTTCTGTTTCTTACATAACAAAATGGACTCTTCTGACCCCAGGTGTCAAGTGGATTCCATACAACATGATGGAATTGTTATTGCCATATTTGGCATACCACATTGTCAGCAACCACCTTCAGCAAGGAGAAAAGTTGTGCCCTTGCCCTTATGCCCCACTTACTCTATGAGCTCAATTGTTATAATCTGGAATCACTGACAGACGAGACTGACTTATACAGTGTGGATCATATGATCCCCTTTACAAGAGTCTCCTTAGAAGAGCAAACTATTTGGTTATCATTTACATGGAAAATAAAATCTCCCATTCTGGGTTCATTTCAAGCTATTCATTTAGTATCCCCTCCACAAGTCTCTTTGTCACCAATCTCACAACCTCTTCTCTCAGTTCCTGTCCATCTAGCTTAAGAAATTCATTTGTGTTCATGAATCACTATAGACCTGTATTTCTGACAGACTCTCTCATTGCAAAGACTTCCACTTTGACCTTCCTAACATAGATAAATTTTGCTTCCCGCTGGTAATACAGATCAAGTAAGGAATTCACAGACTGCTCATCTATCTCAGTTCTAGAAATGCCATAATCAATTAGTTATCACCAAAAATAATGGCAGATCAAATCACTTCTATTACCACCTTGCCTCTGCTGTCTATTAGATAAACTATTACAATCTTGTCACTTTTCATTAAGTACTGATACTTTGCTTCTGACACCCAGGGATTCTATAACCACATTGACATCAGCCCGTCTATTTAAATGTCACCATTTCCTACTTTCATCCTTGACCTACAGAAAACAGACACCACAGACCCCTGCCTAATACATTTTTCTACATTGAAGCACTCCTCAGTTCTGTGGTAAAAGGATATAAATGAAGCCCTCTCAAAAGATAGAATTAAGAGACAACTGAGCCAGTTGTCTATAAAAATTCCATTTTAGCCATCCTATTTCTGCAGAATCTGAGGGGGGTTTTTCTCTAAATTTTACTAAAGAATTTTTGACATCTAATTTCAATCATCATAAACCAATATTGCACCTATTTTTTGTGTGTGTGTGGTACTGGGGATGGAACCACCCAGGGGCATTCTACCACTGAGCTACACCCCCAGCCCTATTTTGTATTCTTTATTTTGAAACAGGGTCTCACTAAGTTGCGGAAAGCCTCACTAACTAGCTGAGGCTGACCACAAACCTGGATATTCCGGTCTCAGCCTCCCAAGTACTGGGATTACACATGTGGAACACCACTCCTGGCTTGCACCTACATTTTAATCAACACACTGAAACAACATTTATAATCCCTCTCATTTATTTAATCTAGAGATCTAAATCAAGAATCTTTATTTAGGGACTCTCTGACCATGTAAACCTGTATTAACAAGCTTATTCAAATATGATGTTATTTTCATTCTTGTTTTAGACTCCATTTTTGTAAATATTTCCCTTTCATATTAGCAACATTTTGCAATTATTTTGGTGCAGAAGCTTTATTTATCATGTTTGATTTGGAAATTGGCTCCCTAGGGCATATTAAAGCTTGACTCCATACAAAGGCCTTGAGGTTAAAAAAAAAAAAAAGAAATAGAAGTAAGTATATTTATTTTTTTTTTTTTTTTTTTTTTTTTTTTGCGGTACTGGGGATTGAACTCAGGGGCATTCTACCTCCGAGCTACGCCCCCAGCCCTATTCTTTATTTTGAAACCGAGTCTCACTAAGTTGCGGAGTGCCTCATGAGGCAGCTGAGGCGGGCCGCGAACCCGGATCCTCTGGTCTCAGCCTCCCGAATGCTGGGA